>JARYHS010013969.1:0-56254 GCA_031002005.1 Vandiemenella viatica | reverse complement strand
GTGGCGAATTTCCTTTTTTATTTTATTTTTTTCTGCGGTATAAATTCTTATCAATAGCTAAAATCTATGAGGACAAATCTTACTAAGGGCTTACAGCGCCAGCCGAAATCTATCTGTGTAAAATTTATGACAATGTGCTGTATATTTTACTTGTGATCGTTGTATTTTTAGTCGGAGTTTTGATACCTTCAACTGTTGTCTACATAATTATGCAAAATTTCAAACAAAAAAAATGAAATAATAATTTGGAGAGCAGCTACACTCTGGTCCTTGCGCCTTGTGTCTAATAGAAGTATTTCAGCGTTTTATTCTCGAACCATGTCTGGTGGTTGAGCGCTAACGTGTGTGTCCCCCATCTGAAGTATCCGTGTTTGATTCTGAGGCGAATGATAGAACTATTTTTTATTTATGGCTTTATACCTCGTCGACGTCGAGGTTATTAGAGGCAGGAAAGGACTGGAGACAAGGAATGGGAAGGAATTCGGCCATGCCATTTTGAAGGAAGCATCCCGGCATTCACCTGGAGTGACTTGAGGAAATCATGGAAAACCCAAATCTCGATACCCGGACCGGGATTCGAACCCACGTCTTCCTGAATGAGAGGCCATAGCGTTACCACTCAACCACCACGCTCGGTAATGCTAGAACTGTTCATTTATCAAATCATAGCTAATTTCATTGCCTTTACTTTCTAGTCGTATGATTTATCCTGGTTCTAATGATCTGTGTGACGACGAACTGTAAGGCTAATATTTTACTATGAACGCCTTTCCCGTATCCGGGTTTTTATGGTTCCCATGGGAGATGTTTATCCTCCATGGCGACGTCTGGGGAGGTGAACTAGGGTAGTTTTCCGTTGCCTTCCACAGTGTGACAGTGTTCGTAAGTATTGTTGTAAGTGTGTATGCTCAGTGTAGTGTTGTTAGCGTTGTGGATGAGAGATGAAAGAAAGGAGATGGTAAAACCAGGTGCCAGCCCATTCATGCTTACTCTTCGGTTTAGAAGCCAGGCTTCACCTACCACATCGACGGACAAATTACCATCAACACTGTAGTATGTCCTCACTCCATACGCACTATGCGAAGATTTGGTATTTAACCGAGGACTCTGGTGCACAATCTAATGCTGACCCAGTCCTGATGAAGAAAATTTCTTCCACCATCAGGGTTGGAACCAACTAACCCCGAATCAGGAGCCGGACACCATCAAGGTGCCCGAACAGGGCAGCCTGCTATATCATTATTGTTTTCTTCTTTCTTCGGTGACTCTGTTAACAATTTTTGTCACTTTATTTACAGTAAACGGCATCGATAAGGGAGGAATATTCAGTAATATGACTTTATGTCATTGTAGGTCGAAAATCATCTTTAGGAGAAGTTCCTTACTTGGGCAAAATTTCGCGGCACGCGTTCCGGCCAATAACAGCGCGACATGCTCTGACGGCGTACATCCGGCATCCGGCGACAATCGAATTTTCACGGCCTTGTCACCTCGTAGCTTTGTCCGCATTCTCACTATAACGATGTCGAATCTCACTCCAACATCACACAGATTCAAAGGTGCCAGTCTTAATCTGAATGGATTTAATTTGTAAGAAACTTTACGGGTTTGTTGACGTCCTCTTCAATGGGCTACACATTACCAGCCAGGTGACCAGCGAAATACCAGCGAGTATCTTCCAATCTGTTCGTGGCCTGAGCTCATGCAGCCTTACGGTAACTGCATACATTACAACAATGTCCAAAATAATAACGTCTTGGAATGAACCTCTAGTTTGCTAAAGATGCTGAAAGCAGATCCAGTGAATAAGTGGGAATCTAAATTTAAACGGGTGAAAATCAGCACTGAAGGTGACTCCCGACCTTGAAGGCTAATGGACACAGTCAGAAAAAAAGGAGGGTGGCTCATGAGAGCTAGTTGACAGTTTAAAAGTTAATAGCTTTGTTGACTGATGGGGTGATATGTACGGTAGACAGAGTTCTTGAGTAACAGAAAGACTTCCAATCACTGGGCACGAAACTCTTGTTAATAGATCGAAAGATAGTGAGAAGGCAGTTGTATGCGGAAAATCTAGCTCAATTTGAAAGCAATGAAGTTTTTTTGCTGAAAGATATGACACAAATCCATCACATTAGCACAGAATCAAGTGCAGTGGAAGCATGCCAAGTCAGGCTATCATGTTCACCACCAGAAGGACGGGACCCAGCCACCAAATCAAGCTCGATGTGAATCGGTTTAATATTTCTGACTAGAAATTGAAAAAAAACTAACCTGGATTAAACACATAAAAAATGCTTGTAATATAGGTTCGGTCGACTTTTTAAACTATACCCCCTCCTCAAGGGGAATAAACTTAGTATCAAGACTAAATTAAAAATCTGCACCACAATAATTAGGCCGGCCTTGTTATACGACTCAGAACTTTTCAGCATGGCTTCAGACTCACAAATCAAAAAACTGCAGGTCATACAAAATAAATATCTGAGAATTATTACCAGCACCCCACGGTACATGCCGAACACACAAATTCACTACAACTTAGGCATACTAAGGCTCACAGATTACATTAAGGACAAATAGACGAAATTCTTTCAGCAAGCACATTATTCGCCCCATCAAATTATCCAAGACTTAGGACAAAATGAACATCAACAACAATATAACCAACCACTTGCAACACTTACCAGAAATTACAGGGTCTGACAATAACACCATACTAAAAGAATTAACACCATGACTTCCGTAAAAAACCAGTCCGAAACCCCCTATTTCCCTCATAAGTTAGGGAGCTACAATGCTCTGGCACTTCAAAAACTGTATGGGCCTATACCCAACCATATGTCTGTCTTACCAACTTGAAAAGCTGCACTGAAACTTTTTTTTAACTGCTTAACGTCTCTTAACAGCGAGGTCTTTAGCGACGGGAGAGGATGGGGGGGCAAGGAATGGGAAGGAATTCGGCCATGACCTTTTGAAGGAAGCGTCCCGGCATTTGCCTGGAGTGACTTGGGAAACCATGGAAAACCCAAATCTGTATGCCCGGACGGGGATTCGAACTGGCGTCCTCCCGAATGCGAGGCCAGAAAGCTAACCGTTACACCACCACCCTCGGTGCACTGAAACTGATCGTGTCTGTTTCTGGAGTTCTAATGATATATTGCTTCTAGAACTCCCGAAAAATGGTGAAACAATTACTAGGGCATATGCTAACACTGTAAAGCAACTGTTGGCTGTTACGAGGAAAAAATGGACTTTTGCGACGCCGCGGTCATTACGGGTGGAAAGGACGGGGAGCGAGGAACGGGAAAGAATTCGACCATTGCCTTTTGAAGGAAGCACCACGGCATTCGCCTAGAGTGATTTGGGGAAACCATGGAAAACCCAATTTTGGATGGCCTGACGGGAATCCGAACCCGCGTTATCCCAAATGCGAGGCCATAGCGTTACCGCTCACCCACCACGCTCGGTAGGAAAAAGAGAAGAGAACAGATAGGTATCGTTTCGTCAGGACAAAGCTCCCAGTCACAATTATCTGGCGAGTAGCTAAGATTGGTACTGCAACTTCCCTGTTCACCTCTTCAGACTTCGACTTGTTTCCAAACCTTTGAAAGCATAGGTCTGTATCCAATTCCAGTCAGTTGATGACGTGATTACTGCTGTCACATCACTTTTTGACAAATCCTTTGATGCGGATAGCATAAAAGTGTTGAAACATACTGTATCTGCGTCACTCCTCCAAGTTATCAGATGCCTATCGTATTATTTGTTAGCACAGTACAGTGCCGATCAGATGGTAAAAATTCAACTCTAGCTACTAGCAAAAATGGTTTCGTACTCTAATATCGGTAACAGTTATCTCACATGTGTAAGTCAAACGGCTTTGGATTGGCAGAAAGTTTGGCGTATTCTCAGATTAAGGAGAATACTCTGCTCCACTACTTTCCGATGTTGCGCCACGTTTCCACTCGCATTGTTAACACATTCGTTCACTTTGATTCAAATTTCTTATAACAAATTATACGTTGAAATACAGTGTAGTATCAATTAACAGCACGTTCAGTAAAATTCTGTTAATACACTGGCGGAAATTTAAAGTGCAACACAAAAACGGGGTTGTGATAAACAAATGAAATTTGGCCCCAATTATCCCTATATAAAGGGTATTAAATGATATTCAAAGTTTTACATTTAATAGTATGGGAATTAGGAGGCTATTTATTATGTAAAATTGATACGTTTTTGGCGTATAACTGGCAAACAATGTGGTGTAACATGACACGTTTTTTTGTCCACAAGTTCTTGTTGACCAAGTATGACAAGGCAAAGAGTGGCGACCCTCTACACCCAAATGTGAGAGATGTCGATGAATTGGCGTGTTTGAAATGGGTGCATCATATCGTGAAATCTCCCGAAGTATTGGCCGTAGTGCAATGTGGATGAAAGAACGCCCTAGTACTCAGTACTTCCAGAGCAGATACAAGTCCATACAGAAGGACAACAGCACGTGCAGACCGCAAAATTGTGTGTTTGGCTGTTGCTGGTAGAATGGTGACTGCAGGTCAGATCCAAGCAGTAGGTACAAATAGAGGAACCCCCCCCCCCCACCCCCACACACCTGCCGAACAATTGAAAACAATTGATTGAAGCTGGGTTTCACTCTCTGACCGTTATGCAACGTGTTCAATTAACTTGATTTCATTTCCACCATCGTCTAACTTGGTGTAATGCAAAACACAAATGGACACGTGGATGGCGAAAATTTTAGAGACGAATCTCGATTCTGTCTGTGGCAAAGTGATAAGCGACACAATGAACTCAGGCGTAGAGGAGAAACGGCTTATCCTGCGGTGATTTTAAAACGTCACACTGGTGTCATGGTTTGTTGGCAATCAGTTTCGACAGCAGGACTGTGTTGGTCGTTGTTAAACGCACAATGACAGCCGACCACTATGTGGACGGGGTGCTTCACCCTATTGTGATACTCTTCATGTCCACCATCCAAAGCGCATCTTCCAACAGGATAATGTCGGTTCTAATACTGCGGTCATCACCACACTGTAACGAGCCGCGCTGTCGCCACGTTACAAGGTGCATTTTTTATTATATATGTAATAATATAAGAGTAATTTACATAAATCTTGGGCGACCACGTGAATAGATTTTTGTTGTAATTTTATAAAGTACGCAAGATTCCAAGTGAGGACTGTAATGAAATGGTGAACTTATACAGTGTATCGTAGCAAAGCGAATATTCAAGAATTATTGAGCTATGTAGGCTTGAAGCTAATCTTGGTGTTCCCGAGCCTTGGCGACAAAATCGCGGATTTGGGATTTGCCAGACCACACACCTTGCTCCCTGGGGATGGGTCACTCACCGAGCGGGAAAAGCCTGCCGTCCGAAACCCGAATGTTCTCTCGCCCCGGCGAACTTAGCCGAATATGTCCGACCTCTGTTGGATTCTTTGGCCAAATCACATATCGAGGATATCACGTGACATTAGGTGCCGACCTGAAGGTCCAATCAAAATGAGCGTATAACTCAAAATCCTGGGAATTTTTGTTGTATGTGAGCTTCGAGACTACAAATGGGCGGAGCAAGAAGTTTCCTCGTGGACCGAAGAGCGAGGAGCTGACATTCTAACTTCGATCGCACCAGTCTGAGGTTGACTTGGAAAGTTGACTTCTTTCGCTAACCGCAGCTTGCCTTGCTGGAGCAAGGTTATCACCGCAACACAGCCGGTAATGCGATGATGCGCATTGCCAGACCAGAGATGCCTATAGCCGACTTGTGAGATAATCTCACATATCGTGGGTCCGCTACACTCATCACAGACATCAGACGCAGAACTACAATGGTAATTGATTACGACCAAGCCATGTGATTGTGCATTCCGTGAAACAGAACCCGTAAGCGACTTTGAGAGGATAGGTCCATGTTCTCACTTTGTAATTGTAAAAACCCCTGAGCTAGCGGCATAATTTGCCAGAACTAGTTATTTTCGAATGATATATTGTTCATTCTGGCGCCCATGATTTTCTTTTTAACTGTAAAGTCACAGTATTATGATGCCTTTGTCTGAGGTAGTCATAACTTGTATTTTTTTGTTTCCAGTTGTCATTATTTCTTGCATTTTGATTCTGAGATATTTAAAAGTAAATATACAATTGTTTGCTTGCTCATGACGGCTAATTGTAACTCTGAGCGTTGCTTTTATGATTTTGCCAATTTGTGTTAATGTTAACGGTAAATTCGCTCAGACTTGTAATCGCCAGTGATAAGAAAATAAATGTCATATTGTGACAATTTTTCCTAATTCCAACTAACGTCGAGATTCTTGCTAAATTAATAAATTTTCACTCCTTCATAAAATTAAAATTAAAAATCCACAATTATTAATCATAAAGGTATGAAAGATAATTGTAATGTGGTTTGCCCACCAAGGCACCACCACATAATGTCGCCCAACGCTGGTGCCAGATGAGACATTACTTCTTAATGTCTGCGAACTTGGTGGCACTAATTCAAATTATAAGTTTGAGCCCAAATTCGAAAGTTTCATGGAATGTTGCACATGGTTTTTGGCTGTTTTATCATATCTTGTAGTCAATAGATATTCATACAAGATTTTATTTTTGATGTTTCACTTATATTTTAATGCATAAAGTTCATTTTGTTTCAATGCATAAAATTTATTTTGTTTCAACGCTTAAAAGGAAGTTCATTTGTATTTCAATTGAGATGCAATACACTTTGTATTGTAACAATTTTGTGATCAGTTTAAAATTTTAAATGAGTAACGTCAGTGTTGATTTCTTAATGCATGGTAGCTTGTAAGAAAATTAAAGACACGCATGTCTTGCCCATGTGTTTGAAAGTAAGTCTGCTTTCATGGTGTTGTGTTGCATGATTCATCGTTGCTTTTCTCTTGCTGTATTTTGGAGGGGTATATGTATTTGTGTGTATTGAAATTCGCGGTATTTTTGTTGTTAGTGAGTCTAGATTTCGTCATTGCACAATTGCGGTGTAAATTCATTCGTTGTGTGTTCATATGAAGCTACGATCTCGTACGATAAAAGATTTCGATATGGAAGATCAGTCTGATAGGCAAAATCTCCCGAAATCATGAACGAGGTTCAGTTAACAGAATGCGGAATATTGGCTGCAGGGGAGGGGAACGTAAGTTCTGAAGTTCCGACCCACTCATATAGTTCGCAGTCTACTTTGTCGCCACAGGAAGATATGGAAAATTTTCCGTCACCTGTAGGTGAAATGACACAGAATACGCCCACACATTCAGAACAGACACAACAAATGGCCCAAATTCTGTAGAGTCACCACCCCATCATCACAAATGCTAAACATGTTGATGGCTGCAATAGAGCAATTGAGCCAGAAAAGTAGCCAGCAATTTCTGGAATCAAGGCAGCAATTTGATTCACAAAGGCAGCAATTTGATTCACATAGGCAGGAAAGTAGCCAGCAATTTCTGGAATTAAACAAGCGTTTTGATTCACAAAGGGAGGAAAATAAGAGAAATTCGGATTTGCTTAAGCAGAGTTTGATGCACGGTTTGATTCACAAAAGGAGGAAAATAAGAGAAATTCGGATTTGCTTAAGCAGAGTTTGATGATTTGATTCGCAAGCTGCGATATTAACAAATTTGGACGAAAAATATCCACCTTCCGTTCTGAGGTCACAAAAGAAATATCTGAATTCAAGTCTGAGATAGCTAAAATTGTTTCTAAGCTGGAAAGGGACACAGAAGAAGTAAAAACTACCTGTGCTTCTTTGCAACGGCCAACAACATTATCCAAAAGACTTGACGCTACCGACTGTCCATTGAACAGATGCGAAACGAGAACGGCCAAAACCTAGGGCAAATTTCGGAATTTGTTCAAGAGGTCAAAGACCAAAGCGAACAAACATCCGAAAACTTAGCTCAGAGATGACTGCCGTGGCAAGTTCAGTTGAGCTCGTTAAGACGGCACAAACCGAGTTGAAATTGTCACGGACGAATTTCTGGAAGCCGAACGTAGTAATTTTAGTCCTCCACAAAATCCTCCGAATGCGTATTACAGACTGCGAGTGAGTCGGTTGTTAAAGTCACCACTCAACTCTTAGTCAGTGAAATTGTCAGTTTGTACGCAAAAATATCTGAAATCAAGAAACACAACAATTTCAGTTGTCTTGGATCCACAGTTAAGTGCAAACTGTCAGTAAAGCATAAGACATTTGTAGGGCAGGAGAGGAAAGATGTACAGTACATGTCGTTCTTGAAAGTCAGACAAGGTCGGCAAGTTTTCAATCAGGAGAAATGCGAAATCAGTCTCAGAATTCACAGCCTATCAACATCGCGTGGATTTTCTGTCCGTAACTTTGTGTGGAACACTACACAATTTGTTCATTCCTTGCGGTCAGAAAAGACGCAATTGTCAGCTGGACCAGTTAGTAAGTGGTCGGTCGACGGACACTATACCTGTTCCAGGAATGTCATTAGCTGTCGGGCACAAACCGCCGAACGTCTGTGACCTTGTAAGCCCAAGCTTCTACGTCCTTCGAAATCCTGTTGAAAGCGGTAAAGACGAATATTCACGACGCAGAATTATTTTCCAGAGGAAGATCCATGGACGTCTCAAATTCGTCTTGTAGGCATTGTTCAACAAGTTGTGTAGCATGCCAAATACGATGACGAAAAGGCTGACTATGAATTGACCGATTTGAATCATAAAAAAAAAATTAAATGTACAGTACACATTCTTTTAGGTTAGACGCCTTACCGAAATTAATCATGCTTGAAAAACGCCGATGCCGGTTTCGCTAGTCTAAACCGTCTGTTTTGCTGGAAAGATTAGATAAACGGAAAATTAAAATTCCAGTTACCAAATTTGCACTTACAGTTAAAGCTACTTAGGATTTCCATTCGGAATTTGTAATGCTTATTTCGCTATTCCGAACTTTATATTTTGTCCACGTGAAATATTAATAGTCACTTTTGACTTTCACGCTGTTAATTGGACTTGATTTGATAAAAATCCTGAAATATTAAATGTTTTCCTGAGCCAGATAAATTGATACGCACTCGCGGAAAATGAAGCCATTAGCAAGCACAATTTCTTGTCTTCGCAATCACAATGAATCTGACAGCGATACAAATATTGTGATATGCTTTCTAAGATGTATTTTGTGACATAAACGAAAAGGGTTTCAACATTTTGTGATGCATGAGTTCGATGTAACGTTTTACCTTAGGTAGTTGCATTATATCTTTTCTGAGCAGAAGTGTACAGCGAGCGTAATATCGCTTTGTCTGTGTTGATCGAAGATCGCAAGTTATCTGATCAACGTATTTACTTCTTTGTTTTGTGTATCTATCAAGGGTAGCGATAGTGCCATAGATAATTCCCTATAGAACACGAAACCTTGCCAGAAAGATTTGTTCAAATTGTATTAGTCATCACAGAAAATTAGGAATCATAAATCGAAGGATTACAGATACACAGGATAGCTTTCACAATACCTTGCTGTTATTTTGCTAACGATAGAGCGAGGTCGAAGAGCAAAAGTTAAAGGCGACTGCATTTGTAAAGGCTAAAGGGAAAAACTTTATTTACGGGATATATTCAATAATTCAGCTAACTTTGCAAGTTAAAATATTATTTGATAACTTCAATTGAAAAGGAATTTTGTATATGATAAATGCACAGATGGTGAAGACGTGAACAATAAGATTATTGGTGATATCGACGTTTTTCCTGCTATATTTCTGGCCTTATTTGGTGGCCAGAGTGATCTCGAAGAATTGTTATTTGTTGACGACGGACAAACCGAGATCGGGCCTCATAACGCCCGGAACTTAAAGCCATTTCATACAAAGTAACGGTTTCGAAAGAGCTGGGGACAGCTACCATCGAACAGCTAGGTCATTAGCGCAGGTAGGCAGCTGAACTCAACCGGCAGGTTCCTAGAATTCTGGCAGGTAGCGCATACCCAAGAATGAATGGGAAGAAAACAAAAGTTTCACGCCTCGTTCTAGCGGTATTTCGCGTACCCTTACTGTAAATTGTATAGTATTCCGTAAATTAGATTAAAACTATTGTTGGACAGCACATGTTTTGCTCAGAATTGTGTGCACTCAACGAAAATAATTTCAAGGTTTATATTTTGCTTTATATAGATTCATATTCTGCTAGCGTGAAATCTCAAAATTGCTTTGTATTGGCAAACGGAAAACCTGAGATCGTACCGTTCTATGCACAAAGCTTACGACCTTTTCATACAAGCTAAAGAAGCATAAGTGTATAAAAGAAAATATTCGCTAACTGGGATGGATTTTCGGCATAAAACGTGGAGTATACGGACATGTTAAGAGGATTATAATAACTCCTAAATAAAGAGAAAATTTTATTCTTTGAATGTCGAGATAATCTCGAGTCATCAATAGACCCATTGTGAAGGAATCGTAATATTACTGAGGAATGATAGTTACGCTATTCATTATCCTTTCAATTTGTGTGCCGAATGGATATTTTGGGTCCGCTTGTACGCCAAAGATGCTACAGCGACTTTGGTTGACGATGATGAAAGTTCACGTCAAACCGCATAATGTGTATAATGTCTCATATGGGAATGGTAAATTTTATAGAAATTCCATTACATATACCCATGAGCAAATACAGTTTCCTTTCGCCATGAAATTCGCAATCACTTCACAGACGGTATATTACAAGTTAGAGATGTCGACCAATGAAAGACTAATTAGGAGACCACCTAACATTCAACGAGTAAGGTTCATAATTTACGTAACAAACGAAAACATGTACTTACATCGTTCATTCCACACCACGTTGAATTATAAGTAAATGCCACGTCATTAAAATCTAAGATTACAGTTAGTGATATTTGACCATGAACACGCACATCTCTATGAAATGCTGTTGAATTAACCGTCGGTCATGACGAAAATCACGTCACCGAATCCGACTAAACTATTCCGTTGTTTTGAGATTAAAACCGCGCAATGTAATGAGATATTTTACGCTCACCTCTAGCATCTTTATGGATGTTTGTTGAAGGCAGAATTATTTTTATGCACATGAGTAAAACATCACGCTAAATTGTAAATACAATGTATAGTTCAACCACTTTCTGCATAAGTGTTCTGACAATGTTTTGTTTTATTAATGTGTTTCATTTTAGTGATTTAATGATAAGATTTGATACAAGATATTTTCAAGATTATTATTATTTAAACATGTATGTAAATAATTTTTTTCATGTATATTTTAGTATTGTGTTTAATTAACTTTGTATTTGGGAAGGCTACCTGAATTCACGTGCTTCTGTTTGTAAAGAATTGTAAGACGGCCAAAAGGACATATGCTCCCGTTATATATTCACCTTACAAGGCAGGAATACCGATGGTTATTGGAATCACATTTAAAATTAATGTAATTATAAAAATGCTTAAGTTTTTGTTGAGTCACAATGGAGATAGAATTAGGTAGTTAAAAATAAAATTATTGTACCATAATTTCATTTTTCACCAACGGCCGGCCATATTGTAACGAGCCGCGCTGTCGCCACGTTACAAGGTGCATTTTTATTATATATGTAATAATATAAGAGTAATTTACATAAATCTTGGGCGACCACGTGAATAGATTTTTGTTGTAATTTTATAAAGTACGCAAGATTCCAAGTGAGGACTGTAATGAAATGGTGAACTTATACAGTGTATCGTAGCAAAGCGAATATTAAAGAGTTATTGAGCTATGTAGGCTAGAAGCTAATCTTGGTCTTTCCGAGCCATGGCGACAGGACGTCGCAGGATTTGGGATTTGCCAGACCACACACACTGCTCCCTGGGGATGGGTCACTCACCGAGCGGGAAAAGCCTGCCGTCCGAAACCCGAATGTTCTCTCGCCCGGCGAACTTAGCCGAATATGTCCGACCTCTGTTGAATTCCTTGGCCAAATCACATATCGAGGATATCACGTGACATTAGGTGCCGACCTGAAGGTCCAATCAAAATGAGCGTATAACTCAAAATCCTGGGAATTTTTGTTGTATGTGAGCTTCGAGACTACAAATGGGCGGAGCAAGAAGTTTCCTCGTGGACCGAAGAGCGAGGAGCTGAGATTCTAACTTCGATCGCACCAGTCTGAGGTTGACTTGGAGAGTTGACTTCATTCGCTAACTGCAGCTTGCCTTGCTGGGGCGAGCGTATCACCGCAACACAGCCGGTAATGCGATGATGCGCATTGCCAGACCAGAGATGCCTATAGCCGACTTGTGAGATAATCTCACATATCGTGGGTCCGCTACACTCATCACAGACATCAGACGCAGAACTAAAATGGTAATTGATTACGACAAGCCATGTGATTGTGCATTCCGTGAAACAGAACCCGTAAGCGACTTTGAGAGGATAGGTCCATGTTCTCACTTAGTAATTGTAAAAACCCCTGAGCTAGCGGCATAATTTGCCAGAACTAGTTATTTTCGAATGATATATTGTTCATTTCTGGCGCCCATGATTTCTTTCTTAACTGTAAAGTCACAGTATTATGATGCCTTTGTCTGAGGTAGTCGTAACTTGTATTTTTCATTGTTTCCAGTTGTCATTATTTCTTGCATTTTGATTCTGAGATATTTAAAAGTAAATATACAATTGTTTGCTTGCCCATGACGGCTAATTGTAACTCTGAGCGTTGCTTTTATGATTTTGCCAATTTGTGTTAATGTTAACGGTAAATTCGCTCAGACTTGTAATCGCCAGTGATGAGAAAATAAATGTCATATTGTGACAATTTACCTGAATTCCAACTAACGTCGAAATTCTTGCAAAATTAATAAATTTTCACTCCTTCATAAAAATTAAAATTAAAAATCCACAATTATTAATCATAAAGGTATGAAAGATAATTGTAATGTGGTTTGCCCACCAAGGTATCCACCACATACTGATGCACGAGTTGAAAAAGGTTCAGAAATGCTGGTGATTTATGAATCATAACAATAAAAAAAGAACTCACTTTAAAAAACGTTTAGATAAATTTTCAAAAATTATTGTTCCATTCATGAAATTCTGTATCGAGTGATACGTTTTTTTCTTGAAAAAAATGTTTGCTGAAATATCAAATTTGTTGAAAATCATACATTTAGTTATTTTGCGAAAATGATACTACCAGAAATTTGGCTTCGGAAATGAAATAGGGGGAGGTATATTTTTGTGTTTCTTCGCTGAAAGCTGTCTCAAAGAGTGAAAAAAAAAAAAACGAAAAAAACACAAACATATTGAGATTTGTCGTCCTGTCAGCATTCAATTATTCCACATCAAGAATATCTGAAGGAAATATTTTATACAGCCGCCACTAAATAAATTACGGTAGTTTTCATATCCCGAGATATCACGAGGAGCAGATGGAAATTACTGTGATGAAACAGTTCACAAGTTGTGAGGTCGGGGCAGACGAATCAAAGTGAGAATCCATAAGGATTCTGTTCTATTGATGGGATCCAAAAAGTCGGCACTGGATAAGATCACAATACAGCTCGCAAAGAAAATAACAAAATACGTAATCAGAAATCGAATCCTCTTTCGTGACGTCACATTATTTTAGATTTTCGGCTAATACACTAAGGCTCGGTCACACGGGGCGATATTTGTCGCTGCTATTAATCGCGGCGATCATTCGCCGCGATTAATAGCAGCTATTAGCCGGTCACACGGAGCGATTGCTTTGAGCGATTAGGTTGTGGCTAGAGAAGTATTGTATCAACCTCATTCGTTGGTTATGATATCGTACAAACCGCGTCGTATAGTTCTGAGACGATTGATTCTTTCGGCTAGTGCTGATTTGAGTAAACATTTGTTTAATTAAATTTTAAAAGAAAAGAAAATGGGTCCGCTACTGGATTAGACGAACAGAAAAAGCTGAGGCTTCTGCGTTTCTTCTGATAGAACTAGGATCCACAAGCCTACAGAAATATTCAACGATTAACTGAAGCAAATTTTGATAAAATACTTGAAGTAGTTGTTCCGCAACTTATGAAAAAGATACACTGACAAGAGGTGCGATTCTATGTAAGACCAAACTAGAAATTAGCTAATGTTACATGGCAAGTGGTGATAGCCTGAAGTCTGTGGAGTATTTATTCATAGCTAAATTATTTTCTATATGCATCCTTAATGTTCTTAATTTTTTCTTGAGATTTTCGCCAGATGGAATGATCAGTCTAGTGTCATTCAATTAATTAAAAAACCTACTCAAAAGATTTTATTCGCGCATTACTGTTAATTTATTTATTGTTATTGGTGTGCAACACTCCTTCCGATAAACATAAAAGAACATAAAAATCATCCATTTGGTCACATTTCCTTCCCCGTTTTCCATAATGACAAAAAAAATTAAAAAATGGAATTAAATTTAAAAAACGCTGAACGTCTGACAACAATGAAATGAGTAGCGATTGGGCTGTCAGACGAGGCGACAACAACGCTGTGTAGCGCCCACTGGGTCACGTGACCGCCACAATCGCGCGCTACTAGCGATGAGAATTAAACATGTTTAATTCTCATCGCTGCGATTTTTTATCGCTGCTAGAAGGGTCAATCGCAGCGATTATATTGTCACACGAAGCGATTAATCGCTGCTATTCTAGTCGCAGCGATAAAAATCGCCCCGTGTGACCGAGCCTTTAAGGTAGCGACTAGCGAGAGTGCGAACTCACCACACAACACGAGACAATGGCGACAAGAACAGCAGGCGAGCGCTCTGGCGGCAGACGCGGGAACTACACTGGCAGAGATCCCAGGGGTTCCCCTTTGATTACATAACTGGGTTCTACAACAAATTTCTTTCGTATTAAAATAATGATAGCATGATATATTGAATGAAGTATTTGAACGATAAAATTACGTTCAATAACCATTTTTTTCAAGTCTTTCCAAATTAACAACGGAACATATATGTTGCAGTTATGAATAACATTACGCTAAAGTGACCAGATTTTAAAATTGGTAAAGCGGGACACCAGTGACGGGGGGGGGGGGGGGGGGTAATTGATTAAAAGTTGGTCTAAATGGAGGAATTTTTTTTTATAGAACGCAAAAATAGTATTCTAATACATTTTTTTAATTTCAACATAAGTACAATTTACAAATATAATACATTAAAAATTTATGCATAGTTTTATTTTATTCTTTGTCATATATCTTATTTGAGTAAATTTTTTTACAGTAGATTGCTGTCATTGTTTAAAAGCTAGTGAAATTATATTTCTCACATAATATGACTTTCAAAGTCTCAACACATAATTGTGAATTTTCTGTGGTCCACACTTTATTTACTATAGAAAAAAAGCGTTCAGTCGCAGCATTAGTTCCTGATAAGGAGGCCATCTATTATTGACGTGTGGTGTTTTTCCGGTCTAATTCGCCTCTATAAAATACAGTATAAATAATACGAGTACTGTCCGGTAAATTCAAGAACATTTATGTATTTATGAAATAAATTACTTACCTAAATTATCTGAATAGCTGATTTGATGACATCACTTGTTTAACTACCACACAGCACGATGTATATCGTCTGAAAGGGATTTACAAAATGTTTTCGTCGTTGCCAGAGTCGAAAAATGCTATTGTTCATTAGTCTAATCAATGGTGGTCGAATGCTAACAATTGATAAATAATGCGACCTTTGATAAGCAGTTATTGATAAGGACTTCTCGATAGTCAGCTCTCAACAACTATATATTGTTATATTAACAAAAAATAATGTAAAACCCATATTCTGGCGAAATAGCCACATGGCTGCCGAAAGCCGCATATTCCCTTCCCGTTCTCCCACCATTCCCTAGCTTGTCATGCATTCTTTAAAAAATCAGGACATTTCTAAAACGCCGCCGGACGCGGGACAAATTGTTAAAAATAGGGACTGTCCCGCCAAAATCGGGGACGTCTGGTCACCTTACATTACGCAGACATCGAGACTAATATATGAAATCAATAACACCGAAATATCTTTTCATTGGTGATGGTTTTAAAGTTTTTGTTATTTATAGAAAAGGGGGAGGAGAAAGTTAGACGTGAGAAAATTAATCTTCTGTAGTCAACGGACACGAAGCATACCACCGACAGCAGGGTTGCCAACTATATCATAAAGTAACATACCTCTACTTTTTTAATTTAATTTAACTACAAAGATTGCGGAAACTGACTGATCTACGAAACAATAGCTACATATTCTTAAAAGTGAATTGAATAATTTAACAAAAATAAGTGTAATTGGAATAATACTGATCGTTGTGCAAATCATATCTAATATCTGCAATACGTAATATAGACAGATGCGCCGCATTTTTTCAGGAAGCCGTGGCACAAATTTGGCCGAAAGTAACGCCACTAGCGGTGCCAGACAATCAGCTGAGACTGCGCTGGACTTGCTAGCGGGAGTGCAGCTGCGGGACCTCCTAGGGGAGCGTCCACAAACTACGCGGCTCGGTCTAGCGGGAGGGGGGATTGGGTAGAGAGGGGGGGGGAGATTCCGAGCCAATTCATATTTGTCACAGTTAAAATAAGGTACAGAACACACAAGCATGTGAATATTTATTTCCGTCATGTAACTATCTCCTGTATGAAATTTATGATAGTCTGACAAGAGAAAACAGTGCAAAATGTCTTCTGGAATCAGTGGGGAAAAAAGCTACGTGCTACGTGGGAGGGGGGGGGGGAGGGAGGTAGAACAAAAGCCACGTCATGCTACATAGGAAGGGAGTTCCCAGAAGTCCTAAACGTTGCCACGTAGTTTATGTACGCTCCTTGTGAGAACCTGTTATAGTGCGTAGAGAGCAGGGCCCCAAAGAGTTCATAACGGACAGAAGTATTTCTATGCGACGGCTCAGATTAAATAACTTTCTATTATTTCCATAAATTACGTGAGGTGTTTTCCGGATTTCCTGCCTCCCCGCTCTCTCTGGTGAGACTTCGTGAGATCTGGTCCGACCCGTCCCCCCCTCTGGTGCGGTCTGGTACGAGAGACCACCCCCCCACCTAGAACCTCCCCTCGAACCCCCCCTCGCAACTTTTTGAGACCTTTTTTTACGTCTCATTCTTCCAAAGCCGGTTTCACCCCCACTTTTTTTGACGAAATACCCCTTAAAATCGATTTTGGCGTCATTTGTAGATCCTTTTTTTTTTTTTTTTTTTTTTTTAGCTATACAGACCACAAAAAATTTACAAAATCTCAGATTTCCGTTGACCCCCCCCCCAGACCTTTTTGAAGAAACCGTCCTGTGTGGAGATATTTGTGGAAACCATGAAAAACCCAACTCTTTATGGCCGGACGGGGATTCGAAATGGCGACCTCTTGAAAGTGCGGCCACCACGCGCGGCAGCTGTACTGTATACATTCTAGTTGAGTTGGTAAACGTAGGATGAAGATAAATGCAAAGAAGAGTCAGCTTATTAAATACACGGATAAAAAACTAAAGGTTGATTATAAAGTGGGGAAAGCATTACTTGAAGACCTGAAAAATCTTGGCATTACATTTGATAACAAGCTTAACTGGGCAGGACACATTTAGCCCAGTCAATAAAGGTTTTGTGTCGGAACTCTTTCTGGTAAAGCTGATTTTTTCAAGGGTGATAGACCTTGATGAGAGGATTATTTTCTGAAAAGTCCCCGAAAATTCCAATGGAGCTTCCCCCCCTACCCCCCCCTTTAAGTTTAAAAATTAGAGTTTTACGCAATCGCATACAACCTTTTTAACCAAACGTTTGTTAAGGTTATATTACTTACAGTTTATTCCCTGATAAATATTCTACCAACTTTTATAATAACATAATTTATGATAAGTGCAGCAGTTTTCCGTAAATTAACGAAATGTTGTAAAAAAACAATATTTTTTTGCCACCTATCTACGTTTTTGCAAAACCATACTTTTATTCTTCGCCAAATGAAAAAATGTTTCCAATAAAAGTTGTAGCATATATATTCCTGAGTACATCGGTGTATAAACATATACAGTTATGTGTATTACTCTACTAGTAACATAGAAAACAGTAGCTAGGTTTTGAGCGCGAGAGCCCCTCGGGAGTCGGTGGGCGTAGGCGAAAGGCGCCTTATCCTCATATGCCTATTCAATTAGTTAATACTGTAATTATAACATCTATTTTTAACACTTATACTCGTACTAGCCCATCGTGTGTCGACCTTTAATTTGTAATTTAGTAAATATTTATGTATAATCAAAATAACATTAGAGTGATATGAGAAGTAAAATTTGTTTTTTCTGATTGTAACATATTTGAATTAAAGATTTTAATTTTATTCATAATTAATTATTGTACACATTTGTATGCCAGTTTTGGTTCGGGGAATTTAACCTAGCCTTGTTATATCAGGCCATTCCATTATCCACCACCTATGGGACCCGCCGGTCCCGGATTGGCTAAACCAGCAGCTGTTTTAAATTACTTGTGTTTTAAAACAGCATCACGGACCTCCCACCCACCACAGATATTATATACACCGATTTAATATTTACAAGTCATGATTATTGTAACTCATAAAACTTATTTTATGTTTAGAAGCATGTCTCTTTGATAACGGTTACATATTAATCTGTATGAGGAAATTCATCTTCTTCTTCTGAATACAGGTGTGAATTTAGGCAAGATAAGCCACTACAGTGTTCACACATTGCAGTGCAACTCAGGTTCACTTTTCTACATCCACAGTATTGTCCGCATCCTTGTTTACAAGAACATGGCACTAAGTACAGCAGTTCGTTTGGTGCAAATGGCTTCGAGGTAGGAATTGGTTTCAATGTTCTTTTGGTACCTTCTCATTTCTTTCACGTTTTCAATTTTCCCACCCCCAGTTTGTAGCATCAAGAGTATTACCTAACCATTTTTGAACTTGCCAAAATACTCTCAACGAATGTTCACGACATGCCTCAGACGTTGGAGGTAATGTTTGCTAGATGAAAATTTGATCTAAGGGGAGACTTTTCTTTGTTACTGTCAAGAACTTGTAGTAACGAGCTTTATTCAGATTTGAATATTTCTCTAACCCATAAAAACATAAAACAAATTTCTCACCAACTATCAAAAGGTCCTCTCTTGTTGTAGAATCATCCAAAAACTTCCTCGCTGTATTCTGCATATCAGGTTTCGATCTGAGCAATTCTATCGCTTTTAATTTGCCCATTCCATACATGCTGGATGTGGTAATCACATCCGGTCATAGCGTGACAAAACAGAAGTAACTGACGTTGATCTCCAAACTTTTCTATGAGAGTGGCGATTCTGTAGTACACTGTTAATGGAACTGCACCCCCTATCTCTTTACAGAAGTATATACAAGTACTTTCAGGAGCCAGTGCCGTAAGTAATACTATTAAGTCGGTATCGGTTCCAACGACAAATACCTTACAGTCACTTCTCTGCTGTTGAATTGCTGTCATAACAATGTGCACATCAGCATCATCTTCCGCTGTAACAACTTGTAGTCCTCGTTTTCTGAATTCAGATGCCAAAGCTAGTACCAGTTTTCTCTTGTTACTAGTATTTCCTAAAAACTCCTCTTTTCCAGTAACACAAATTGTGTTTTCATTCAAATACTATGTCAGGTGAAGATCTTTTGGCTGCTCTTCTGTTTTGGCCTCTTCATTTTTTCGTTGTTGGGCTCGTCTGGATAACCATCAAATACCACAATTGAATTAGATTCTCATATCTTAATTACAACATATGTACAGTAAGTTTCTAAGATGACGCCATAGGAACCCAATTTCTTGGCCACGCTACTTTTATGTAGAAGAAATCCCCCGTCCAAACATTAAGTTGCCACCATTTTGTCTGGTCCATTGACGTTCGATGACCACCTTCCTTCAAATCACCGTTCATCAGTGACGCTCTTTGTTCCGTTTTCCGTAAGTGATACATCATCAAACAAAGCAGGTGGTCGAGGAGCCAGTTCGAATTCCAAGTAAGTCTTCAATTTTCCGGGACTGTCGCACACACACAAAATACGGTTAAAAAGTTGTGGGGAGTTCACACAAACTTCTTTTGATCGTACCAATGCGACTTCTGCACTGCTTGAGTCTTAACCAATCCTTCCTATGAAGTTAATATCATGGAAGTTAGTTCCCTTCATTTTGGCTATGGCTGAGAGACCGACATCATAAGCTTTCATCGCAGTTTATGAGTCATCACACACGAATCCAGATGTCAATGAAACTAATTCACCTGATAGTTTTGTTAAAAGGATTGTGTGTTTGGAACCATGTGTAAATGTTTGCAGGTCCGACAATCTCTTTCTCTTCTAGATACGCGAAGTCAACATGCTGCTTAAAGTTTGAATTTTGTTGAACGTGCGTTTATAAAATGGTATGGAAGTGGTGGGATGTACTTAAAATGTATGCTAAAAGTAATGAAATATAGGGGCTAATAAAGATTTTCCTACATTATCAACTATCCCTGACACGTTAGATCAAACGAACGCTGTTAAATGCATTAAAAATTATTTCTGGAAATTATAGCACCTTTATTCTTCCTCTTTACACAACGGGCGCGGCCGGCTCACGCTGCCCGCCCGACTCCCGGGCGCTCACGCGCTCAAAACCCCAGCTACTGTTTTCTATGTTACTAGTAGAGTAATACACATAACTGTATATGTTTATACACCGATGTACTCAGGAATATATGAGCTACAACTTTCATTCGAAGCATTTTTTCATTTGGTGAAGAATAAAAATATGGTTTTGCAAAAACGTAGACAGGTGGCAAAAAAATATTGTTTTTTTTTTTTACAACATTTCGTTAATTTACGGGAAAACTGCTGCATATATCGTAAATTATGTTATTATAAAAGTTGTAGAATATTTATCAGGGAATAAAACTGTAAGTAATATAACCTTAGTAAACTTTTGGTTAAAAAGTTATATGCGATTGCGTAAAACTCTACATTTTAAACTTAAAAGGGGGGTAGGGGGGGGAAGCTCCATTGGAATTTTCGGGGACTTTTGAAAAATGTCTCTCTAATAGTGATCTACTACTGGGAGAAAATTCAGCTTTACCAGAGAAAGTTCCGACATTCACTGTTTTTGGCCCTTTATTGACTGGGCTAATTGGACAGGCGGTAGGAAAAGGTTTCAAAGTTCTGCACTTGTTGGAGAGAGTGATGAGGGGATGTACGAGAGAAGTCAAGGAATTGGGTTACAAAACTGGTCAGACCATTCCTCGAATATGGTAGTGTAGTATGGGACCCACATTTTGAGTATCAAATACAGGAGTTTGAGAGGGTGCAAAAGAAGGGCTGCTAGATTTGTTTCTAGAAATTATCGCAGAATGCAACTTGCGTGGTGACAGGAGGGTCTGAAGTCACGTGACCAGATACAGCGCACGGCTTATCACGCGCTCCACTCAGCGCATTCCAGTCTCTAAACGGTCTCATAGAAACCTCGCAGCGCATTCAACTGCAGCGCTGCAGCTAAATATGTATAAACCGAGCGTGGTGGGTGAGCGGTAACGCTCTGCCTCGCACTCCGGAGGACGCGGGTTCGAATCCCCATCCAGGCATCCAGAATTGGGTTTTGTATTGTTTCGCCAGATTACTCCAGGCGAATGCCGGGATGCTTCCTTCAAAAGGCCCGGTTGAATTGCTTCCCTTTTCATATCGCCGGTACTTTCCGACTCTAATAACCAGGAAGGCGACCAAAAAAATAAAAAAAAATAAAAAGTTTTTGTCTGTTGCAGTGAAGACACGTGACATGCATACACACCAGCAGTTTTCTGTAACTGATTCGTAATGGAGGCGTTCAAGCAAAGCACCGAATGCAATACTCGTATGACTCAACAGAATATGCAGCCTGATTAGCTAATTAGACGGAATCAGAAAATATAATAACCTGGTCTATACGCAGAGCAATGTAAGGCCGCGTAACATATTACGGACTTAAGTCTCGTCGACGTCGAGGTGATTAGAGGCAGGTAAGGACTAGGGAAAGGATTCGTCCATGTCCTGTTTTGAATGATCCATGGCGGCATTCACTTGTAGCAATGTCAGGGAATTATGAGAAGTGGGAATCTTGGATTCGAACCCGCGTCCTCCGAAATGTTATCCCTCATCCACCATGCTCGGCTCGTATAGTATCAATAAAGGCAGTCGAAGAAGAACAGAAAATAGTTTCTGGACACGCTAGATGTAACGTATAATGTAGCGCCTCGTCTAAACAGCTCGTAAGTACGAGAAGGAAAAATACACGACTCCGTTTGATTTTGTTTCCGCGGAATCCATAGGACACAAGAGTGAAGATGTCGCACTCACTATATAGTGGCAATATCAACGTAGCGAAATATTAACAGTTCCGTAGGGTTGCTTATTACAATAACAGTTACTATTTAGCTGGTTAATACAAACCAGTTATCCACATCATTGCTCCTATATTATAACAGAAACAGGTTCCAAAAGCATCACAGGGGTATATAATTTAAAAAAAAAATAAAAAATCGGTTTTAGTTAGGAATCGAGTTATCAAAGGAGGTATCGTTAAAATTGTTACGTAAAATCACTTCTTCCCGCAAATGTGTGGTAATAAAAAATATTCTAAATTTGATTTATCGCAGTTTTGTTTATATTTTTACATTATGCAGGTTCACTTATTCGACATGAATGCTGTTTTATTTTTCGATAATGTGTACACCGTGCTTTCTGTATTTTAACAAACATTTTTCATTACAAATTTTATTTCCGTAAAAATACAAATAATTCACCGGATGCGCCATTACTTTGTTTCTAGTCAGCCATGCAACGCGTGGTTAGTGTTTCCAATCGTTAAACTAGCTGTCCACCAGATTCAACTCCTAAAACCACCAGAAAACCACTAACAAAAAGCGGCGCTACTCTCATAACCACTAAATACTCCACTAAACAAAAAACAAATATGTGATCATTACGAAAGAAAATAATGGGTATATTGTTAAAACAGTTACCTTTATTATTACATAATACACATTAAATTTTTGTATAATTAATCAGTACATCAACATGCAAGTAGTAATTCAATGAATCATCAATAAATTATTTAATGAACTGCTATTCTATATTAACTCATCTTTTTCAGATGATCTTTTAAGGGCGGCATGTCTATAAAGCCCCCCCCCCCCCACGAAATCCGCTCAAGCCAACCCCAAACCAAAATCCGCTCAAGCCGCCTTCCCCCCAAATTAAATCCGCTCAAGCCTCCCCCCCCCCCCCAAACCAAAATCCTGGATCCGCCACTGTTAAGAGGTATTTCAAAGTCATTGATCGAGTAAGGGATACTTGAAAATATTTATCTATTCAAACGTTTCTATTAATAATTTTCATCAATTAATTGTATTGGTTGAAAATAATAAATATTTTCTGCACAAACACCATGTTTAGTACATTTGTAAAGTTGAATATCACAAAGTCAGTGTTCATTTTTGACTGAAAACAATAAATCAGTGGTCATGAGATTACGGACAGCGAACATTTTTTAATAAATGAACATTATTAATTAAAATAAACGAAGAAATCGATTAAATATTCTCGGAAATCTTAATCGATTATAATTAATTCAATTAGCTGTTATTGTAACCTTTAACGTGAAATGAAATAAAGACTCAGCCAACTTCAATGTTTCCTATGCAGTAAAAGTAAATACTACTGAAGTAAAGTAGAAATATATTTCGAAAAGTGTAAGTGTAAGTCTTAGTTTTTGATTTTTCATTAATTGAAACTGAATTCTACTGAACCACTAGAAAAAAACTAACCACTAAAAGCCACTAAAAGGGGGGGTCGAAACCACCAGTTTTAGTGGAAAATCCACTACGTTGGCACAACTACAGTCCGTGATTGTGTTAGCAACAGTTGGTAGCCTTGCGGCTGTTACGCTCACTGCCTTTCTCCCCCCAGGCAGCATCAATCTGTTTGCGTATTTTAGTTCACTATTTTCAAAGTTACACTGGAGAAGATTTCATAGTTTAAAGTACGTCATCTCTATCGTCAAGCATTATTAGGAAAGTCGAAATTAAAGGAAATTCGTCTTTACTGATGGTCAGCGTCCTGGCTGTTCCATTTAGTGTGCTCACCCCCCGCTAACCGTCACGTAGTGCATGGCTCTCTAGAAACAAAGTAATGGCGCATCCCGTGAATTATTTGAATTTTGAACGGATATAAAACTTGTAACAAATGAAAAATGTGTATTAAACCACAAAAAACATTTATTGATGACAGTGATACGGTGTACACCTTTGTCGAAAAATAAAACAGCTTTTATATCGAATAAGTGAACCTACATATTGCAAAAATATGAACAAAACTGCGATAAATCAAATTCAGGATATTTTTTAATGCCAAACACTACGAGATGAAGTGAAAAGTGAAGAAAGTAATTTTATGTAATGCGTGTAAAATCAATCCTTACACAACTCTCCTTCATAACTCTATTCATCACTAAAACTGAAAATTTTAAGACATGCTTGTTGTATTTTTGAAATATTTAACCGTTGTAGATGTTCTCTTTTTGTTACAATATAGGAGCAATGACATTGATAACTGGTTTGGATTAACCAGCGAATGAGTAACTGTTATTGAAATAAGCAACGCTACAGAACTGCTGATATTTCCCTACGTTAATATTGCCACAGTATAGTCAGAGCGACATTTTGACTCCTGTGTCCTCTGGATTCCGCGGCAACAAAATCAAATGGAAACGTGTGTCTTTTCTTCCCGAACTTAGGAGCTGTTTAAACGATGCGCCATTTAAATGTCACATGTAGCGTTTCAGCAAATTGTTCAACTATTATCTGTTGTTTTTCGGTGCCGTTCCTGATATGGATGTGTCTATTATACGGACCGAGCGTGGTGGTGAGCGATAATATTTCGGAGGACTCGGGTTCGCAACCAGGTCGGACCATCCAGATTTTTACTTCTTATAGTTCCCTAAAATCTCTCCAACTGATGCCGCGATGGATCATAAAAAAAAAGAGGACATGTGCGAATCCTTTCCCTTAATCCTTACGTACCTGTTACGTATAGACCAGGTTATTAGATTTTCTGATTCCGTCTAATTAGCTAATAGCTTAGTCGCAGGCTGCATATTATGTTGAGACATATTGCATTCGGTGCTTTGTTTGAACGCTCCATTACGAATCAGTAATACAGAAAGACTGCTGCGGTATTGCATGTCACGTATTTCACTGCAACAGACCACAACAGCGATTTTTGTTTTGTTTATTATTGCTTACGGTTTTACAACTCGTCGACGTCGGGGTCATTAGAGGCATCATGGGATTGGGGACAAGTAGCGGGAAGGAATTCGGCCATGGCCGCTTCAAGAAAGCATCCCGGCTTTCGCCTGGAGTGATCTGGGGAAACAATAGTAAACCCAGTTCTGGATACTCGAACGGGGATCACAACCCGCGTCCACCAGACTGCGAGGCCAGAGCTCACTACCACCAGGGGACGTCCATTAATAACGTGAGATGAATGGGGGGGGGAGGGAGCGGTCAACGGAAATCACACGTGAGGTTTGAAATTCTAGTAGAATTGTAGAGCTAAAAAACGTCTAAAATTAACGCGAAAGTCGATTTTAGGGGAGTATTTTGGTCCCAAAACCGCCTTTCGGAGCATGAGACCTAAAAAATAAGTTCTCAAAAAGTTCCGAGGTTGATTGGTAGGGGGGCGGGGTCTCGCTCAGAATCACACGTCATTTTAGCTGTGGGGGGGGGGGGGGGTTCCGACGAAATCTGACGAAGTGTCACCAGAAAGGGGGGGATGGAATTCCGGAATAACACATCGTGACGTCACTGCTCCTCGAATACGTCACACGACTCGTCATAAAAACAGAGCAGATATTCAGTTGGGAAAGTAACCGTTAAACCTTCAACTATTTTCATCATACACTAAGCACTCGGCATAAAATTAAGGAGCCTTACAGTGGATGAAGCATCCCGGCATTCGCCTGGAGTGATTTGGGAAACCATGGGAAACCCAAATCTGAATTGCTGGACGGGGATTCGAACCGGCGTCCTTCAGATTGCGAGGCACCACGCTCAGTGCGGATGTATTGTTGAAGCTTGTAACACGGCGGCTTAGTGACGCTGGCTCTGACAGTCTAATTCCAAATTGGATTAACGTCAAAGTGTTTATTTGACACTAAAATAACCAGGTTTGCAGTTCTGTCCCGATTCCGTAAAGTTTCTTAATCAAATCCCCAGCTAAGTAATAATTATGTAAACAGTGTTGCATCATGTTTTATCTATTATACGATAAATAGCGCGAAGAACAGTATGTTGTACCTATTTTGTTGCAGCGTTGTCTCGACTCAGCGCAACAATCAAGTGCTCGCTAGGCCGCTAAATCTCGCTCGTCAGCTGTTTTAGACCGATAGAATCCAGACGGGTCGCGCATTGTGATTGCGTTACTACCAAAAATTTGTCGCCCACGTTACGAGATTCCCCCCCCCCCCCCGCCAAATGCTTTATGGACGCTGCACCGCGCGGCAGAGTTCTCCACGCGATACGGCGGCCGCTAGCAAGTCCAGCCAATCAGCTTCTTTGTTCCAGCGCAGTCTCAGCTGATTGTCTGACATCGCCCGTGCCGTTACTTTCGGCCAAATTTGTGCCTCGGCTTCCTGAAAAAATGCAGTGCATCTGTCTATATTACGCAGTGCACATCTTACTTGGAGACCATCAGACCTGTTCAGAACGGATGTTGATCCCCCGAGTATATGTTGAAGGGAATAACTCCATATGTCTGTGTTACAATCATTTCTTCAAAATGAGACCTACGTATCGAGAAATTAATGCGCAAACATTTGTGAATATTATTTAAATATTATAATTTTAATATATTCCTTTATTGTTTCACTGTGGTGTATCGATAGCGCTCTTGCTTCTCATTTTGCGAACCCGGGTTCAAATCCCCATACTGGCAAATATTTTTATTTCTTTTTTTATATGCAGTAATCATTGAGCATTGATTTTATTTCATTTAAAATTCATTTACGAATTTTTATTATGCGAAATAACTATTAAAACATTGCTTACAATAACCAATTTTTATTACAATGCTACGACCATAAAAGAGATATTCTGGTAAAGTTCCATTTCCTTTGTAGAACATGAAATATACCTGTTTCATAAAAAAATCAACAACAACCATAAACAATGAAATAATGATTATAAAAAAAAGTTGGGACTGTATATTCTGTAATATTTTGTTTTAAAAGTTATTTCACATAATAAAAATACGTAAATGAAATAAAATCAATGCTTAATGATTTCTGCATATAAAAAAAGAAATAAAAATATTTTCCAGTATGGGGATTTGAACCCGGGTTCGCAAAATGGGAAGCAAGAGCGCTACCGATACGACACACTAAAAATGTAAAAACGGTAACTAAAATTATAAGATTTAAACATATTCACAAATGTTTGCGCGTTAATATTTCGTTACCTTGGGCTCATTTTGAAGAAATAATTAAAATATAGACATATGGAGTCATTACCCTTCAACATGTACTCGGGGGATCGAAATCCGTTCTGAACACGTCTGATGGTTCCCAAGTTAGATATGATTTACACAACGATCCGTATTATTGCAATTATTTTTACGTTTGTTAAATTATTACAGTACGTTCAATTTTAAGAATAAGTAGCTATTGTTTCGTAGAACAGTCAGTTGATGTGTCCTCGCCATAAAACAAAAACTGTTTAAAAAAATGCACATTTCGTTCTTTTTGTCGTAATCACTGACAGGGAGCGTTCATAAACTACGAGGTTCAGTCTAAGATGAGGGGGGAGGGAGGGGTTGGCTGAAAAGCTACGCTGGGCTTACGTGCGGGGGGGGGGGGGGGGGTTCCGAGCCAGGCCACGTAGCTTTCCATTCACATTATTTGTCGCAGTTAAAATGAGGCACAGAACACACAACAGCATGAGGATATTTATTTACGTCATTTAATCACCTCCAGTACGTATTTTACGATAGTCTGAAAAAAAAAAAAACAGTACAAAATGTCTTCTGGAATCAATAGGGAAAATAAGCTAAGTGCTACGGGGGGAGGGGGGGGGGGAAGGGCAGGGGGGAGGGAGGGGGGTGGCAACAAAGCCACGTTGTGCTACGTGTGGGGGGGGGGGGGGGTCACGGAAAGCCGAGATGGAGCCACGAGCTTTATGGACGCGCCCCAAGATGTTTAATTAGTTAGAAGAACGTTTAGTTGCATTAATTTCATATTTTATCAGAAACAAACTATTTCCGCAATCTTTCTAGTTAGAGTAAAGTATATATTAAGAAAAAATTATGATACTTTATAATATAGTTGGCAACCCTGCTGACGGTGGTACACATTGTGTCCGTTGATGACTAGCAAGTGTAATTTTCTCACGTCAAACTTTCTTCTTCAACTTTTCTATAAATAACAAAAACTTTAAAATCATCACCAATGAAAAGATTTTTCGGTGTTATTGATTTCCTACATTACTGTCTCGATCTCTGCGTAATGTTATTCATAACTACCAAATATATGTTGCATTGTTAATTTTGTAAAGTCTTGAAAGTAGTCGTCATTGAACTAAATTCTATCGTTCAAATACTTCATTTAATTTAACCTGCTATCATTACATTAATACGAAAGAAATATGTTGTACAACGCACTTATGTAACGCAAGTGTGCAATGAAACAACAGGGGAACCCCCGGGATCTCTGCCAGTGTAGTTCCCGCGTCTGCCGCCAGAGCGCTCGCTTGCTGTCTTGTCGCCATTGTCTCATGTCGCGTGGTGGGAACAGCAGATAATCTGGTGTGTTCGCACTTTCTTAACGTATTTCAGTGTTCAACAAGCGTGTATTAGCCGGAAATCTAAAACAGTGTGACGTCACGAAAGAGGATTCGACAGACAATAATATTATTTCCAGCGTATTTTGTTATTTTCTTTGCGAGTTGTGTTGTGATTTCGTCCAGTGCCGACTTTTTGGATTCCATCACAGGTGAGTGTGGACAGCATCCATATGGATTCTCACTTTGCTTTGTCTGTCGCGACCTCATGCTTGTGAACTGTTTCATCACAGAAATTTCCATTTGCTCCTTGTTGCAGTTTTTACTCGATCGTAATGTGCAATTTCGGGAAATCTCGGGATATGAAAATTACCGTAATTTGTGTAGAGGCGGCTGTATAAAATATTTCCTTCAGATATTCTTGTTATGGAACAAATAAATGTTGACAGGACGACAAATCTCAATATGTTTTTGTTTTTCCGAGTTTTTCTTCCATGCTTTGAGACAGCCTTAAGCGAAGAGACACAATAATATATCTGCCCTACTTCATTTCCGAAGCTAGATTTCCGGTAGTATCATTTTCGCAAAATAATTAAATGTGTGATTTTCCACAAATTTGATATTTCAGAAAAGTGTTTTTTTTTTTTCCTCCAATAAGAAACGTATTACTCGATATAGAATTTCATGAACGGAACAATAATTTTAATATTTCAAAATTTACTGGTGTCTAACAGTCTGTACATTCTTGAAGTGAATTCTTCTTTATTGTTTTGATGTGTAATCAGCATTTCTCAACCTTTTTCAACTCCTGCATCAGTAAAATACTGAAAATATTATTTTTTATCGTGTTTATATTTTTAACTCTTCCTACAAATTATAGGAACATACCGCTGTCCATACACACCAGCGCCTCCAACAAGGGAGTCTCCATAAACCACGTGGCTCCATTATGGCCTCCTGTGAATTCCCCCCCCCCCTCCACGTAGGCCGACGTGGCTTTTGTCTCCACCTCCCCCCCTCCCCCCACACTCCGCACGTTGCACGTACTTTTGTTTCCTTTTGATTCCAGAAGACATTTTGTACTGTTTTCTCTTGCCAGACGATTATAAATTACATACAGAGATAATTAACTGAGGGAAGTAAATATTCACATGCTGTTGTGTGTACTGTACCTCATTTAACTGTGACAAATAATATGAATAAAAAGCTACGTGGCCTGGCTCGGAACTACCCTCCCCCACTTAGCACAGCGTATCCTTCCAGCCAAACCCCCCACCCCCCCGGGACCGAGCCACATAGTTTGTGCACGCTCCCTAAGTCGTTGAGAAAAGGTCATTGACTTAATCATCAAAGCAACGCCGCACAGTGGTTCAGGATTGGAGTATAGTGGACATTCGACCTTACGTCATAATATCGATACAAAAAAATTGTTTTAGGTAACATTTCCTGTGCTGATGAAAAATTTTTCAGTTTTTGATAAAAATGAGTCCTTCACACTTAAAATAAATAAATTTTTAAAAAAAAATGTATCTGTGGAAACTTTTTTTTTTTTTTTTTGACAAAGCGTCGTAGTTAAACCTTATGCAATCGTAAGTACCTATCCTACTTAATATTGCAATATAAAAATTTCTAGCGTATCCTTGCCACTTTAACCACAAGGCGCAAGGGAATTTGATGGTTAAAATATAGTGGACACTGGAACAAAAGTCATAATATGGATCCAAAAAAAATTTGAACATAATAATTTTTAATCAGCATTTTTGTTCGATATTATGACTATTTCGAATGTTCACTATATTTTAACCATGAAATTCCCTTGCGCCCTGTTGTCAAAGCGGCAAGGATACGCTAGAAATTTTAAAGTTGTAACATTAAGTAGGATAGTATAAGGTTTGACTTTGACACTTTGATACAGGGCCGTCAAAAAAAAAAAAAATAGATTTCTACCCATATATTTTTTGGTTTAATTCTAGATGGGGATACCGCTGCCTCGAGACTGTTAACGTGACGTCATCGTGACGTCGCGTTCACGTACAGTCGTAAAAACATATATTGTGACCGAGCGTAGCGAGGTCACAAAATTTAAAGCTGTACAATATCAACATAAACTGATATCCCGAAGGTGGATCAGATGCAGGCGGGCGCTGGTAAGCGGCCGCAGATGTCCGATAACACAACCAGATGTTCAATGTTTAAGATGAAGCTCGCATTTCATCATCATTCGGCAGTGAACCCGCGAAGATTAGTAATATTGGTTGTGTTATCGGACATCTGCGGCCGCTTACCAGCGGCGGCCTGCATCTGATCCACCTTCGGGATATCAATTTATGTTGATATTGTACAGCTTTAAATTATTGTGACCGAGCGTGGCGAGGTCACAATTAATACGACTGTACGTGAACGCGACGTCAAGATGACGTCACGTTAACAGCGCGAGGCAAGCGGTATCCCCATCTAGAATTAAACCCATTTTTTTAAATTTATTTATTTTAAGTGTGAATGACTCATTTTTTATCAAAAATTGAACATTATAATTTTTGATCACCACAGGAAATGCTACCTAAAGCATTTTTTTTATATTTTTTATTTTATTTTTGGATCGATATTATGACGTAAAGTCGGATGTCCACTGTACTCCAATACTGAAGCACTGTGCGCCGCTCCTTCCACACCGACTGGAAACGTGAATATTCTGGAAATAACAGATTTTTGCCGTAGCTGAAATATTCTTTTTGTTTTCAGAAGGTTTGGCTTACCGCTTATAGTCTTAAACAGTTCGAGTACGGTATCCATTTTATGTGAGCAATTTTACTAATATATATTTTAGTTGTGGTATCCTAATTTGGATTATAGTTAAATTTTTATATTTTGCGTGCAGCCCACCTTTCAGCCCCTTTCAAACCTTCACGAATCGCTGCTCTGCATTATTTAAAAGACATCTGCGCAAATGAACTCTTTTTAAAAATCACTTCTTGGGTGGAAGGGGATTCTCCACCTGCCCGAAACTAGAACTGACCTGTTGAATTTGTTTGCGCGGCAAAAACAATAACAATATCTTGACCTGTTGGTTAAATCCTTTGTTGTAATGTTTACTTGCCGTTTCAGCTTCCTCAGTTGTGAAAAGTCACAAGAAATTAACAGAGAGAAAACATTTATCGGAAATCCAGTACAACATAAACTGATATCCCGAAGGTGGATCAGATGCAGGCGGGCGCTGGTAAGCCTCAGAATGAATTTCCCATAAACTTTTTACTCTTGGTCCAGGGCTAATTTCAACCTAATCACGACCACTATGACAAAACGAACCTGTTTAGGTTGATATGATCCCTGTAACGATAATTTTTGTCATTTTTGCAGCGCCGCTAACATTTCGCGGTTCGGAGCGCCTCATATGTCAGCATTTTTAATTTAATTTGTGGCGACTTTTCCGAAAAAGTAGAGTACAAAACGTGAAGAGGACATAATGACGAAGCAGTTAAAGCAAATTTCAACAGGTCATCATTACCAGTTTCGGGGTGGTGGAGAATATCCCCTTCCACCCGGTTTGCCTTATCGCTTGTAGCCCTAATCAGTTCGACTACGACATACATTTTATGCGAACAATTTTACTTATACGTTTTTTGCTATGGTATCCTAAATTGGATTATAGTTAAGTGTTTCGTGCTTTGTGTGCGAACTACCTGTCACACTTCAGCGAAGGACAGCTTCAGAATCGCTGCTCCACGTCATTCAAAAGACATCTGCGCTGATCGTGTTATGAAGTATTTTTTAAAAATCACTTTTTTCCTTTCTTTTTAGCGAATCCAGTGTAATATACAGCGTGTGTTCTGAACCCTGACCGCTAGTTTAGTCTAGTATGGCGAAACCGCCGTCCAAACTCTTCTCATTCTGTCACCGACCACCGAGCACACAACATCAGTGCCTTGAGTGGACTATGCAACATCGTACCATTTCTTTTTTTTTCGAATTTGCTATAGAAATTTTTGTTTTGCTACTAGTTAAATATTGTTTTGAATGTGGAATTGAAAATAATACAGTTTTAATTATTATTAAGTAACAAGTAGAACGATTATTTTCTTTTTTTACTAAATAAAATAATAATAATAATTTCTTCTCAATAAGACTTTGTGCTGGAGATTATTGAGAAGTATAAGGACTTACCATGCTTGTAGGATCTCTAATACTGACTACCATGACAAAATATAAATAAATGTGGCAATAGATCAGTTGTTAATATTATTTAAAAATAAAGACATAAACGCCAACAGAGAAACCGTGTTGGAGAAAAAAGAGATAATTCTTTGCGGTCTTTCTTTTTTAAAAAAATCATAGTATGAAAAGATTAATTTTATATGAGCCCACTTGTTTAAATATGTTGTTTTACTACATTTGACGTACCTGTCACTATTTTCAGCCTGCTAAACAATTTCAATTTTATAAATCTGTTTTATAATCATTTTGTAGTATTTTTTAAAAGGTTTTGTAATATCACAGAGCTTATTTTTCATAATTTCACACTTTTTTTGGACGTCTGTTTAATTCTCAGGATTTTTATTCAGTATTCCATAGTTTGAATATTCTTAAAAATTAATTCGGGCTCATTTTATTTAGTAGTTGGCATTACTAGATTGTTGTATAGCAAATTGACAACCTATTGTTGCTTGCTTTGCCTATTTTTTCATTGTCGTTGCTGACTGGAGTGATGGAATGATGGTGTATGTGCTACGCTTTTGGATGTCATCCAAATGGAGCGATCGTGTATGGCCACCTTAAGTTTCGGGTAGTGATGTGCCGGATCGTTAAAAATGTATATCCGCGGATAAGGATACAGATACGGATCATTAGTGTTTAGATCCGCGAATACGGATACGGATCTCAACTTTCTCAATTTGGACCACAGTGGAAAAGTCGTCAACTTCTATCTATTATCGACGAACGTCCAGCTTACGCGACGTGTTTTGACCTTGAACTGTGCGTGTTTATGTTTATATTTTAGGATGACATAGGATTGCGTAGATTATATACGCGTCTGTTTTTTTTTTTTTAGAAGTTGTAAGTTAAATTAAAATAAAAACAATTCATCCAAAGAAAGTATAGTTGTGTAATATGGAAATATTTTACGATAGTAAATGACGAATCTGCTAAATACAAACTGTGTGAAGGAATGTATTCCCATGAATGTACAACTTTCTTAAAAATTCATCTTCAGACGAAACACCCACAAATATTATGAGTTATTCCTACAAGAAGACTCCGCTAAGAAGATTGCCGGCGAACACATTCAGCAGAGAACGTCTTTAAAAACGGTAAAAAGAGAATTTAGAAAAACATTTTTTAACGAATACATAGAAAAAGTCCAAATATGGGATTATAAAAAATAAAAATTATTTAAAACTAATTAATTGCAGAAATGATAGCTTTATCTGGATTACCTTTTCAACACTTAGAAGATTTTGGGTTCCGACGATTGCTGGATAATGTTATTGCAAATTATGTTCTAAAAGGCAGGAAATATTTTACGGATTTTATCTGCAGCCAACTTTAGGATTGAAAATAAAGACGTGTTGAAGGATTTTGAGATAGTTTCCTTCACATCCTATATCTGGTAGGCTTTTTGGTAAGGCGTTTCATTGGTATCCAGAACATTACAAAAGATTTTATAAGAAAAAATATCGTTTTAAAAGCGGAGAATCTTGAAGAACGCCAAATGGGAGATTACATTTCGGCAGTATTTCAAAGTATGTTTGAAGGGTGGGAAATCTCAAACAGAATGTGCAGTGCACATTGTGCACTGCATGGTAAGAGATGGGGGATCCAACATGAAGAGTTCCTGCACTTTATCTGACATAGATAATATTAAGTGTACAGCACATCAGCTGCACCTGGTTGTTAAAAAAGCTGTTAACAATAATAGTAAAAAATTTGGAGGTCTATGACATATGGGTCGCAGCATATTTATTATCACCTGCAACAAGTATTCCAAGTGAGTAGTTTTTCAGTACAGCAGGAATAGTTTATGATGCTCATCGTAATAGGCTTTTGGGTGACAAAACTGCCAATTTACTCTCTTTGAAGTACAATTTACCAAACTTAATGTTAAATATAACATTTAATTTTTAAAGGTTCTATAAAAGTGATTATTTTATCTGATGTAAACACTTTAGCAGTACATTAAACATAATTTCAGCTAGCAAATCACAAAGATTAGGGGCCTGATCTCACTATAAATATAGTTACAATAATACCTTAAAACTTACTACAGTGGTAAGTTACCAGTTACCTTTGGTAAGCTAGTAAAATAAATGTAAGAACGAAGACTTTTCCGGCATACGACAGCAATGAAGTCTTCACGGGTGTACCGCCGGATTGTGTTGTGAAAACACGATATTTCGACGACTAGCTTCGCCATCTTCACAGATAGGGTATCCATGGGTCAGTCGACCAGTGCAGATGTCTCCCCACCTGAAGAAGACGGCGGAGCTAGTCGTCGAAATATCGTGTTTTCACAACACAATCCGGCGGTACACCCATGAAGACTTCATTGTAGTAAAATATATATTTAAATAATTAATTTTTGGAATATAAATATGACAGATATCAGATTTTAAGAAACATGAAGTAATTGGAATTGAAGTTAATAGTATTTCATTGTTAGATATCTTTAATATTTTATATACCTGCTTAGTGAAATCCTTTACAAAAGATCCGCTAAAAAAGTAACGGATACCGATACAGATCTTTTTTACCCTTCAGATATCCACGAATACGGATATCCGGCACATCACTAGTTTCGGGTAACGCTGCAATAAGGGAGCGTCCACAAACTACGTGGCTTGGGAGGTGGGTGAACGGTTATCGTTCTGGCCTCAAATTCGGGAGGACGGCGGTTCGAATCACCGTTCGGGCATCCAGATTTGGGTTTTTTATGGTTTCCCCAAATCACTCCAGGCGAATGCCGGGATGCTTCCTTCATAAAGGCCATGGCAGAACTCCTTCCCGCTGTCGCGAAATAATCGCGGGAAAACTTAGGTAGAATAACTTGTGCAACGTGAGTGTAAGGCGTTAGGAAAGCACCGCAGGGTTACGTGATCAGACAGCGGAGAATGCCGGTGAGGCAACAGCAAGATAGTCCGCAAGGATAAACAAGGCCTCCGCCGGAGATCGTCTGTGGAGCAACAGAATGTAAACAGTGGGAGATAACAAGGTGATATTGCGACAGAAGCTACGTGACCACGGCAGTGAAGGAACACGATGGCGTACGTGACCTGACCCAACGGCGTACGTAACGGAAGCCGCAGAAGCTGCGAGAAGGGAGATTAGGCTCACGCAAGAACCTCGTCAAGTGATATAAAAGGAGGTAGCTTGGCCACTGTCAGCCAGAGTAGGGCGGAGCAGAAACAGAGTAGGGCCGAGTAGGGCGCAGCAGCGCAGAGTATGGCAGAGCAGACCAGAGCAGGGCTTGGTAGCTGCCATCAGTAGTTCGACTCTCATCAACGATACTTCAATATAGAAGTAAGACTTAGACTCTGGGACGCGCACCTCCATAGGAACTTATTCGGGCTTCGTGAGCTGTATATTGTATCTTCAATTTCATGTTTTTATACTTATTTCACATGATCCTTTCCACACCGAGTTCCCTAGTTTGAAGTTAGACATCCACTTGCAGTTGAGATTTATACTTCCAAGTGGACAAACCCACTCAGATTTAATCTCAAGCTCCAATCTTCCGAACCGCTCGCGGAAGAACTTAGCCAACCGGACGCAACATAGGGGCATAAAAATTTGGTGTCAATTGAGTGGGGTTTGGCCAGAGTTAGCCCAGTTAGATACTGCCCGATCGAAAGTTAGCCAGCGTTGGCCAAAAGTCAGCATAACGGCAGTATAAGGCCACAGACTTGAGGAATAAGTATTTGGAAACTTCTAAGAAAGATCAGCCCGAAGTCATAGCCAGACTGACGGCTTGAAAAGCGAAGCCGACGCAGTAAGTAGGCGTCGAACGATGAAAGAAGAGGATCCATTGGTTGAGTACGAGATGGGCCACTCGACAAGCGGAAGAATCCTACCAGCAGCATTCACGGAGGAGACGAGACAGGTCAGCAAGAGTCATCAACAGCAGCCGCGACGCAGCCAAAGTCGGCGGGGCGAGCCAAAGGATCAACAGGCGGCCGCAGCCAGCAGCCAAGCGAGCAGAGGTAGCAGCCGGACGAGCGGCACACGTCACAGCATCACACAAAACTCAACGCCAGCAGGTGAGAAAGAAAAAGCAGCAGCATGCCTGATGAAACAGTGTCAGGTGGTCAGAGTGCGCAGTCATCACCTCAGAGGCAGTATCTCAGTTTGAATGAAGTTATGAAATTAATTCCCCATTCTTTTGATGGCGATAAGCACAGTTAAATGAGTTTTTAGATAATTGTGATAGCGCATTCGAGCTGGTGGCGCCAGAGCAGCAAGAGATATTGTTAAAATTCGTAAAAGCTAGGATAGTAGGGACAGCTAGGAGCAAATTGCTTGTCAGAGATTTCACTACTACTTGGCCAGCAGTTCGTGCTATACTAGTTGAAAACTACGGGTGTAAGAGAACTTTAGACTACTATGCCTGTAAAAATGTTTGCTAGTAGACAGGAATCGTGGGAGAGCATAGGGCAATGGGGTTCGCGCTTAGATGCCCTTCAGCATCAGTTCAGGGCAGCCATAAAAAGCGTTATGGCAGAAACTGAATTAGCATTGAGTCTCTTGTGTTAAAATTAGGAAGAGCAGTTTTCATTCAGAGGTTGTATGATTACCGAATTAAAACAAATGTACGGGCTAGGGGAGAATCTATAACCCTTTCCGAAGCTGTAGAAATAGCGGCTACTGAAGAAAGCGCGATAGCTTCGGCGAAAGAGAAGCCGATACCGCGACAGACATTTAGAGCCCCGAAAGTAGAAAAAAGTAGAGAAGGAACCTGTTTCAAGTGTGGAAGTTCCGGACATGTAGCTAAGAATTGTCAGACACAGAGACGAGTTAGAGTAGTCGAAACGACGAATGAAGCACTAGAAAAGAGAGTAATGAAATTGAAAAAAGGAAATGCTATCAGGATATGGGATGTGCAGATAGGATTTAAAGGACGCACCAAGGAAACAGCGCGTGTAGAACCTATTAATGGATAAGTACAAGGCGCACAACTAAATGAAGTTATGTGCTTCAAATGCAATCGTTAAGGGCACTACGCTCGAGACTGTCGTGAGAGTACGAGGATGGCAAGAAAAAAAGGATAAGAGACCGGTAAACTATTAGGAGGCGTAATGAAGCAGTCACATTGCGTCGAGTCCAATAAAGTGTATAAGGTTGACTGCACGAACAAAAATGAGTATGTGACAATGCAATGTGCGGATGCAAGGAGCAAGCCGATGAGATTCTTGGTAGATAGTGGGGCACAAATCAGCCTAATAAAAAGAGATAGCATACACAAGACAGGAAAAAGTGATGCTAGAGAAAAAATTAGAGTCGAGGGAATTAGTAACAATATAGTAAAACACAGGCTTCCATAGTAGTTGAGTTACAAGCCGCACAAGGCTTGGTGTTAAGGCAAAAATTCCATGTGATAGGCGCAAATATAGATTTGCCGTTTGAGGGTTTGTTGGGAAGAGACTTCCTCGCAAGAAATAAGGCCATAATAGATTATGGGAGGAGGACCGTTAATATTCGCGGGAGACGAATTAGATTACAAACCGCGCAAGAAGGGCCATATCGAACACAACGTGAGACGCGTTGTAGTGGTGCTTGTAGATCAGTGAGGAAAACTGATGGCTACAAGAATAGATTAAATAATGTAGGCGTCATACGGGTTACGACACCAAATCGTGTTTGTCCGTCCACTAACGGAACTGTGCGACGAGACGAGAGAAATGTCGTAGGGATTACGACACAACGTAATGTTAGTCCACCTACTGACGGAACTGTAATGCGAGACCCAAAATTTCCGAGGGCAGTAGTTGGGAACTACCATCCTGTAAAAAGGCTAAATGTGGAAACGAATACGGAAGGTACCGATTCGTTAGCAGAAGAAACTGCGTTGTCAAAGATGAATAAACCGAAGGCAGTCGAAGCAGGTTCGGTAAAACGCACTTATGCGGAGGTGGTGAAAGCCATAAAAATAAGGACTACTGAAGTTGCGAAGAAGGAAAATAGGCGCGGTGGTAAAAAGAGTGTAAGAGCCGGGAGAGCTCGAAATTATGAAATAACAATAGGTCCACTTGAAGAAAAAGTAGTAAAATTACGAATTACCTTGGGGAATGTATCAGAGGTGATCATCCCGAAACAGGAAGTACAACCAGGATTATATGTGCCCGAAGCGTTGGTATCCATGAGAAACGGAATGTGTATCACAAGTATGTTAAATACTACGGAGGAGGAAGTTAAAGTAAGAAATCCCATTATAACAGCTGAGAAAGTGCTGGAACTTAAGAAGAATCAAAAGAGAGCGACCGGAGGGCAGATCACGGTTAAGCAAATTAAGGGAAAATCTCCGGATCGATCATTTAAATAAAGAAGAGCAAAAAGCTCTATTAGAGATTTGTGCGGCATATAATGATATATTTCATTTGCCAGGAGATCAGTTAGGCTACAGAGAGGCCGTTAAACATGAAATAAAGCTTCTTCCGGAGGCAGAAGGAAAGATAATTCGGTTGAGACCATATAGAATACCGGAGGCACAAAAGGAAATTTTACAAGCAGAAGGTACTACTAGATGATATAGTAGTACCTAGTGATAGTGCTTGGAATTCACCAGTCCAAATAATTCCAAAGAAAATGGATGCGAGTGGAAAACAGAAATGGCGTGTGGTGATAGATTATAGAAAGCTTAATGATCTAACCGTTAACAATGTATTCCCATTACCTAGACTTGATGAAATACTAGATGGACTAGGTAAAGTGAAGTATTTCTCAATCATTGTCTTAGCGAAAGGGTACTATCAGGTTTTAATAGATGAAAAAGATCAGGCAAAGACAGCTTTCAGTACACCTTATGGGCATTACGAATTTAAAGGAATGCCAATGGGATTAAAGACAGCACCAAATACCTTTCAGAAATTGACGAATTCCGTGCTAACGGGACTGCAAGGTGAAAAAGTGTTCATTTATTTAGATGACGTCATTATTTTGGGGTTGTCACTAGAAGAAAATAATGCAAGGTTAGAAGATGTTTTCGAAAGTAAACCTAAAATTACAGGTAGATAAATGTGAATTTCTACGCAAGGAGATTACATTTTTGGGACATGTGCTCACCGAGGAGGGATTGAAACCTGATCCAAAAAAGGTAGAAGCTGTGAGACAATTCCCACAACCAAGTAATACTACCCAATTAAAGGAATTCCTGGGCTTGAGTGGATATTATCGAAGATTCATTAGCAATTACCTTAAAATTGCCAAACCGCTGCACAAACTGTTAAAGAAGGGAGTCGCATACACATGGGGAACAGAACAGGAAGAGGCGTTTCAACAATTCAAGGAAAAATTGTTAAACCCTCCCATATTATAATATCCCGACTTCACAAAAGATTTTATAGTGACCACAGATGCAAGCCAAAATGCGATTGGAGCCGTATTAAGGCAAGGAACTATTAGCAAGGATTTACCTGTAGCATATTCATCAAGAACGTTGGATAAGGCAGAGAAAGATTATAGTACCATAGAAAGGGAAATGCTAGCCATTTGTTGGCCAGTAAAGCAATTCCAACCTTATTTATTTGGAAGGAAATTTACAGTATGTACCGAACATAAACCGTTAATTTGAATAAATAGTATTTCAGATCCGTCAACCAGATTAATGAAATTTCGGCTCAAGCTTGAAGAATACGATTACAAGATCGTACATAAAAGCGGCAAGAGAAATCAAGTTGCAGAAGCTATTTCAAGAATCCGGAACATTAGGGAGATCGATGAAGAAATAAGTTGTAATAATGAGAAAAATGAAAACGAAGGGATAGTCGAATCAATGAGAGAGGAGGGTACCTCAACAGCTGAAAATGGAAAGGAAATATTATCACCGGATGCAAACAATGGGGAAGAACTTACTCGGGAAGAGAAGATGAAGATACTGAAGCAGTATCATGAATCACCGATTGGTGGACACCAAGGCATCGGCAGAACATACGAGCGAATTAAGAAATATTGTAGCTGGGAAGGCATGAAAGCCGACATTGAGCAGTACATTCGCCATTGCGAAAGCTGCCAATAGAACAAAATTACCCAGAATAAGACAAAGATGCCGATGGAGATGACAAGAACCCCAGAGCATGTATTTCAAAGATGAGATATAGACATCGTAGGTCCACTATAACAGTCGGAAAAAGGAAATAAGTATTTACTTACATTTCAGGATGCCTTGACAAAGTTTTTAGTAGCAGAGCCTATAGAGCAACAAGATGCCAACACAGTGGCGAGAGTGCTAGTAGAACGGATAATTCTAAGATTTGGAATACCGTAAATTTTACTGAGTGACATGGGTAGTAGTTTTATGAGTGATGTAATGAAGCGAGTATGTAGATTATTGCGGATAGAGAAGATACATACCACGAGTTATCATCCACAGGCGAATGGAGCGTTAGTGAGAACGCATCGTACACTGACAGAGATGCTCCGACAGTACATAAATAAAGATCAAACAGATTGGGATACAGTGTTTGTATTCAACACAACACCGCACAGCACCACAGGACATACGCCTCATGAATTATTTTTTGGAAGAGTAGGTAACATACCGGGAATATTGCAGAAGAAACCGGCAGAAGTAATATACAACTACGACGATTATGTGATTGAATTGAAAAAACTGTTAAGGGCAATGCACCAAGAAGCGCGAGAGGCGACAGCGCAAGCGAAAATGAAAAGTAAAGAAAACTATGATAATACGCAAAATCCAGTAGTATTCCGACCGGGTGATAAGGTGTTGCTATTCGATGAGAGCGTGAGGCGAGGCCGTTCGACAAAGTTAGACTACCAATGGAGGGGTCCGTATACAGTAGTTGAAACTAAGGGACCAAATGTTATAATCCAATTAAAAAGAAATAAATTTACGAAGGTGCATGCCAATAGATTAAAAGAATTCTTTTAAAATCGCAGGTACAATGACAGCAACCTGTGGAGTAGTAGTGACCATCCTGATAATGAGTAGTACGTCAACGACTCAACAGCAGGATCTACAATTAACAAAATTTCAGTCATCACCGGGATTGTATTATGACAACAAAGGGACAGTAAGTTTGTACACTGTCACTTGGAGAATTGTGAGCTATTATAACCTAAAAGATATAAGACAGAAATTTGTAGCCATTCGGAATACAGCGTCAAGAGCAATTGACTTTTGCCATCAAAGACAAAATCAAATGCGAGTACACTAGAATGTATTAGTGCGAAACACGCGTTAGAATTGGCCAACTAGCTAGACATGAACAAAACAGAAGAAAAAGGGGAATACTTAATTTCGTGGGCGAACTCAGTAAGGTCCTATTTGGGACATTAGGTGAAGATGATGCTTCATATTTCAAATAAAAAATCAACCTGTTAGAACAAGAGCAAAAACAATTATTAAAATTGTCCAAGGAGCAGGTTACAATCGTGAGGGCGACATTAGCTAGCTTTAACCATACAGTCAACTCAATAGAGCGTAATGAAGGAGTACTCGCCGTGGTGATGTTGAAATTAAATGAGCACGTCCTACAATATGAAAATAGCATAGACAAAAGAATCTATAAACTTGCCATATCAGTCACACTAAATGAGCAGCTGATACAGCTAATGTATATATTTTATGAAATTGAAAGAGAATACGATTTGATCATAACCGCCATAGTAAACGCGCAGAAAGGTATTCTTGAACCGCATTTGATCAATCCTGTACAAGTGGTTAAATACTTAGAATTGCTTAAAGACGAAATAAAGGACAAGCAATTTCCAATAGAACTGACTGAAGCCAAGGGGTATCAATTAATGAGAGTAATTGACCTAGATGTCTTTATTTCGGGAAATATACTAAGTTATGTGCTAAACATTCCGCTAGTAGATAGTGAAGTATTTAATATCTATAAGCTATGGCCCCTACCAGTTGAAGTGAATCACAGTAAGAGATTATTTATGTATATAGCACCTGAAAAATAATTTTTGTTAATTGACGATGCAAAACGGCAATATGTCAATCTAGACAACGATCAGTTAGTATGCAAAAAGTTACAGCCTAACCATAGCATTTGTAAACAAACATTTGTGTTATTATCAACATACGACCATGAAGTATGTGAAGCTAGGATGCTTCAATCAATAGTTAAAATCCCAAATGATTATATTCAGAAATATATTACATTAAATGAAAGTGTATGGAGGACAAATAAGAGGTAATGAATGACTTTTTGTAGCGCCAAAGGACGAAGGGCTCACAGTTTTATGTAATGGAAATAAACCCACAGATGTAATTATTAAGGGTACAGGAAGGCTCAAATTCCTAATTAAATGTAAGGGATATGGTGCACAAATATTAATACAGTCAGAACATATCATTAGATCAAAAGTGCCGATCAATGATATAGTCCCAAATTTGAATATGGAGATTGATTGTTGTATAGTAAATAAAGAAAAGAGAAACATATCGGAAATACCTCTATATTTACCAGTCGAACCAGTGGTTCGTCAGTTAGATAATCTAAAGGCAGCAGGACATAAATTAGACGAATTAGAAGAGGAAATCACGTACCAACAAAGAACAGTGTTTGATTCATTTTCATTAGACACTATACCAGTTTGGAGCTATGTTGGAACAGGTATTATAGTAATGATAATAATATTCTGTATATGCGGATATTGTAAATGTTGCCGTGATTGCTTTAGATTCTGTTACAAAGCCATAGGAGATGATTGTTGCACTAGAATATGTGTAAAGAACAAAATTGTGAATCAGTACCCTGACACTGGAATAGTTAGGTATCATGCGGCTGGAATGAACAGTGACGAAAGTGAACATATTACTTTTGGTCCTGTGAGAAGTCGGTATGTAACCGAAACTGGTAGTGCAGTGCCAAGTGAACGTGTGCGAAATCCAGAAAAGTGTGTAAAATATGAACAAAGAAAACAATTAATGTTTTTCTCTAAAACAGACAAGCGTTAATGTATAAAAAATGTACTGTTATGTAAGATAGTAAATTGTCCTTTTTTTATAGAAAGTAACAGGAAAACTTGTTGTGAAGAGAACATGATAACTTTAAGATGTTTCTATTACAGGAGGTATTATGAATAAAATATAGAAGTGATACATTGTAAAGATTTTTTATAAAGATTGATATATGGATGATGTATGTAAACTATTGTAAATTAAAATTTGTCAATAAACAAGCAGCTCACACAGCCGATATAAAACCTGAAAATTTTGCACGCTCAAGAGAGTTTGCAAAATTTTCCCAGGAGGAGTCGTGAAATAATCGCGGGAACACTTAGGTAGAATAACTTGTGCAACGTGAGTGTAAGGCGTTAGGAAAGCACCGCAGGGTTACGTGATCAGACAGCGGAGAATGCCGGTGAGGCAACAGCAAGATAGTCCGCAAGGGTAAACAAGGCCTCCGCCGGAGATCGTCTGTGGAGCAACAGAATGTAAACAGTGGGAGATAACAAGGTGATGTTGCGACAGAAGCTACGTGACCACGGCAGTGAAGGAACACGATGGCGTACGTGACCTGACCCAACGGCGTACGTGGCGGAAGCCGCAGAAGCTGCGAGAAGGGAGATTAGGCTCACGCAAGTACCTCGTCAAGTGATATAAAAGGAGGTAGCTTGGCCACTGTCAGCCAGAGTAGGGCGGAGCAGAAACAGAGTAGGGCCGAGTAGGGCGCAGCAGCGCAGAGTATGGCAGAGCAGACCAGAGCAGGGCTTGGTAGCTGCCATCAGTAGTTCGACTCTCATCAACGATACTTCAATATAGAAGTAGGACTTAGACTCTGGGACGCACACCTCCATAGGAACTTATTCGGGCTTCGTGAGCTGTATATTGTATCTTCAATTTCATGTTTTTATACTTATTTCACCTGATCCTTTCCACACCGAGTTCCCTAGTTTGAAGTTAGACATCCACTTGCAGTTGAGATTTATACTTCTAAGTGGACAAACCCACTCAGATTTAATCTCAAGCTCCCATCTTCCAAACCGCTCGCGGAAGAACTTAGCCAACCGGACGCAACACCGTTCCTTGTCCCCAGTCATATCCCGCCTCTAATGACCATAGCCGTCGACGAGGCGTAAAGCCATAGTAAAAAAAATACGTGGCTCGGTCTAGGGGAGGGGGGAGGGGTTGGCTGGAAAGCAACGCTGGGCTACGTGGGGAAAAGGGGGAGGGGGAGGGGGTTTCCAATTCATACCCGTAGCTTTCCATTCATATTATTTGTCACAGTTAAAATGAGGTACAGAACACACAAGAGCATGTGGATTTTTATTTCCGTCATTTAATTTTCTCCGTATGTAATTTACGATAAGAGAAAACGGTACAAAATTTATTCTGGTATCAATAGGAGAATAAGACTACGTTCTAGGGGGGCGGGGGGAGGGGGTAGGAGGGTACATAGACGCAATAGCCACGTCAGGCAACATGGGAGTGGGGGGAGGGGGGTTCACAAGAGGCCCAAATGGCGCCGCGAAGTTTATGGACGCTCCCTATGGGACAACTTTCCCTTTCGTCTGGAATTTCGTATACGCGTTGCTGACGTTATACCTTTCCAGAAAAGCGTCCATATTAAAGCAAAAAGAAACTTATATTACATTTCTAATCGGATTTTATCTTTGACGCTATCAATAAAATCAAGTTTTTTCTTATGGCTTTACGCCTCGTCGACGTATCGGTTATTAGAGGCGGAAAAAGACTGCGGCCGGAACGGGAAGGAATTTGGGCATGATCTTTTGATGGAACCATCCCGGTATTTGCTTCGAGTGATTTGTGGAAACCATGGAAAACACAAATCTGAACTGCCGGACGGGGATTCGAACCCGCATCCTCCCGAATGCGAGGCCACCACGCTCAATGATTTTGAGTTATCAATCTAAACTTAACTGCTCGTGCCTTAAAAAATTGCATACTATATTATTCTGATCCACTCTGCAATTCGACCTAACCGCAAGTATATTTCAGGCCGAAAATGAATAAATCTGAGCCATATTGTAAAGGCAAGCAATTTTTTTCAGCATAATGCACAAGGAATTTTGTTTTCATTGATAACTTTAAATCGTTTGATTTTATCGTTGCGTCAGAGATGTGTTGAGAAGTGGCTGCCGACTGTTCTGCCGACGCTATCGCATATGCTATACTTCGTGTGTCAGTACGTTCCTTTTTGGTTTAAAATGAAATTTTTCTCGGAATGTATGTCCTCAGGAGTGTGTGTAGAATTCCTCTTGGCGAACCATGTACTGACTGTCCTGTGAACGCTCGTTGCCAGTGCTCGAAACTGACCAGGCGTTAGGCGTAATTACGCCTGAATTTTTTCGTTTTACGCCTGCAATCTCAGTCAGAGGCGTAGAAAATACGCCTAGGCATCAAAAGTTAAATTAAAAAATAACATCTGAGAACTTCGTTTTCAGTTTTGCGTGCTGAAGGTTTAATTCAATGAATTAGTTTCAATTATAATTACTGTCGTATTGCTGATCTGAGGTTTCTGAAGTTCAGGTGATGTGGCAACAGTGTAGGAGAAATACCACGAAGTAGAAAAACAATTCTAGTGCGTGTGTTAATCGTTTAACGAAGGAAGTGAAGATGTCTCGTAAAATTACTGACTGTATACCAGTTGTAGAGACTAGTAGCTACGGTATATTAAATAGACTGAATGTTTTTGTTTCAGCGATCTTGCTGATAAATTGTGCTGCGATACTGTGAAATAAAATTATTCTTAGAATTTGTACATCAAGGAAAATATTTTCAGCTTACATGTTGATTTATTTATATTTAGAAACACATAATCCTCTGACGATGAATTGGAAAAAATCGAAAATATGTAGGAATCAAACAAATTACCTCTTAATATGAACATCAGTGTGTATAATTCAATAATTGTGTTAACCTGTTTCACAATTTTGGTATATAATATATTGGCATACCATTTTTTTCTGAACCTATTTACAATTTTAAATTGTGTTGGAGTAGGTTTTAAGTTATGAAATCTGTATTTTCATAATTTTAATATAATTACGCCTGAAAATATTCATTTTACTCCTGAATATGAAGGTTGGGAGTAACAAATACGCCTGGATTTATAAACGAATTTCTAGCACTGCTCGTAGCATTTAGTTCGACAAAGTTTTTGTGATGGCCGCTTAGTCAGATCGGACGTATTTTCTTATTAACCTCTATCTCGCTATATAACAAAAGCTATCGTGCAATATGGTCTGTGTTGTTATTTGGACCGGGACCATGCTGCCCATCAACGGCAGAGGCGGAATGTGCGCCAAATTGAAACTGTTTCAGCAGGTCGTTGTGACCTCACGGATTAGTTACTGCCGCTGTGTCGCTGTTGCCTTAGGGTGCGTTTATGTTGGAGCTGCGATAAACGATGAGAGCGACGATAAACGGGAGCGACAATAGCGGCGCTCAATTTCTTTCTTCGTGTAGTGTTTATATTGGAGCTTCGATAATAACGTAGAATCGTGTTTATATTGCAGACAATTGTCAACCGGCCAGACATGTAGAAGAAATCTAGCTTATTTCTTTCGTATAGGAGTGGTATTGCAACAGTTTTAGAAGTTGTAAGAGAAATAATTATGAAAAATACTTCAACTACTTCATATGACGATTCCAGAGGAACAGGATTTCGTAAAAAAATAGCAGAAGATTGTTAAAATATTTCTAATTTTCCGAATTGCGTGGGCGCTATCGACGGAAAATACTTCAGAGTTACTTGTCCTGCCACTCTGATCTCATGTTCCAGAATTACAAGATTTTTTTTTATTGTTCTGCAGGTATTGGTCAATGCTAATTATAAATTTATAAAAATTGAAGCTGGGGGTAATGGTAAACAGAGTGACGGTGGAACAGTTAGATCTGCAGTTCTGTATGTCTCTTTAATGGATGGAAGACAGAATATTCCAAATCGTTCTGCCATATTCTGAAATCACTGAACCTCGTGTTTTTATAGGTGCCGAGGCTTATCCATTTTTAAATAATTTATTAGATCCTTATGGACAATATCTAGATGCAGGCAGATGACACCTCAATGCTAGGTTATCGTGAACATGAGGAACCGTCACATGTGCCTTACTTATTCTTAATGGAGAATTTTAGCCACAACATTAGATACTTCTGTAGTCGTAACTGACAATATTAATAAGACCATTTGCTTGCTCCATAATATTATTGACTGAAAAGGTATTGAATTTCGAAGAAACTAACACTTAAAATCCTAAGAATTTGACACCAATATTGGAAGGCCAAACCAATCTGCAAAAAATACCGGCATCTTATATAAAATCAACTTTTGTTACAATTCGAAATAAATTAATACGAATTTCTACATATTATGCATTTAATTTGATATTTATAATTTAAATTACTTTTAATAGAAAAATAATTTTTTCGGTAAATTATATACAATTTCTCTTTGGCTGTATTAATATTTTATTTTATTTTTTACTTTAATCTTCAGTTTGTAGTGTTCACACATAAAAATGATTTTAAATTACGGAAATCGCACTAATTAAATTGTTGTTTGTTTTATTATATTTAGTGGCCATTTCATCCTACAATTTTTCTAGAACGAATCAGTTATGGTGATTTTTATATTTACAGTACCACAAAGGGGACCTACTAAAAACTTCACCGATCAAACGGTCGCAGCCACCCTCGATAATAGCTCGCAGTGATTAGCGCCGCTCTCATCGCTGCTCTGCTACTCTGCGTTGCTCTGCGTGCTGCTCCAGTATAAACACCTCCATTGTTAACAATGTTTCACTTTTCTTCGCTTCGCTAGTATCGTCGCTCTCATCGTTTATCGCAGCTCCAACATAAACGCACCCTTACCCTGAATACCAGTGCAGTATTCTGCTGGTGTGGTTAGGTAATGGACCTGTGAACCGCGTGGGTGCTGTCTCTTATCCCTTAGAGGCCAGTCTACACTTAAAAGTCCCGACTGATGTTTTACTTGATCAGGTAAGACGTCAGATAAAACTGACCAGATTTGGGTTTTCCATGGTTTCCCCAAATCACTCCAGACAAATACAGGAATGGTTGTTTCAAAGGACCAAGGCCGAATTCCTTCCTGTTCCTTGTCACCAATTGTATTCCGCCCCTAATGCCCTCGACGTCGACGAGGCCTAAAGCCATAATTAAAAAAGAAACAAATATTAATTATGGGTGGAGGTTGAATTTTGGTGGAGGAGAAGTAAAAATTTTAACAGTGGAATTGACAAACATCTTGCTGTGTTTGTTATGTATAGAATGTGATAATTTGTTTTTCTTATGGCTTGACGCGTCGTCGACGTCGAGGTCATTAGAGGTGGGAGAGGGCTGCGGGCAAGGAACAGGAAGGAATTAGGCCGTGGCCTCTTTTGAAGGAAGCATCCCGGCATTCGCCTGGAGTGATTTGAGTAAACCATGTAAAACCCAAATCTGGATGGCCATAGGGGGATTCGAACCCGCGTCGTCCTGAATACGTGGTGAGAGCGTTACCGCTCACCCACCACACTCGATGGAATGTGATACAAAAATCATTGTACGTATGACAAGCCTGTAATGCTTCCAATTCTTACCAGAGGTTTCTTAACGCATGTTCTTTGGTATTATTTCACGTGACGCCGTTGAGGTGCTCTGAATGCTGACGTTGTCTGTTTAGGTTACGTGTGCCCGTTTCTCTTCGCACCGTGTGGCAGGTAAACCTAACCGCCTGCGCTATGTTTTCTGATGGTTTTGAAACGAAGCAGAATGATCGGAACAGCTTAACCTCGCGGGGTCAGTTTCCCCGTGTGTTTGAGAGAGCGTTTCCGTGCACTACTTTCCCGCTTTCTATTACTGTCAGCTGATCTCTAACGTGTGATGATTCTAACACTGATTATTCGCTATACATGTTCCATACTATGAATATCATACTCGCAACACATAAAACTTATAGCTACAGATATACTAAATAATAATAATTCCTTGTGGTCGTAATGACCTGGTGACAGGGTTTCTATTGGCTGCGCATTCCGTCCCTGTCTTAGCCGCCTTAACATAACCCGGTAGTGCTACCAGGTACAGGGGACCTACAGATATACTAAATAATAATAATTCCGTTATGTTGTAATGACCTGGTGACAGAGTTTCTATTGGCTGCACATTCCGCCTTGTCTTAGCCGCCTTAACATAACCTGGTAGTGCTACCAGGTACAAGGGACCTACAGTTTAACGCCAAATCCGAACCACGGAAGTGTTCTGGCGTACTTCACATTACACAGCAAGCAGTGCCAGAGGTGAAGGTCGGGTTAAGGGTCTATGAAAATCCCCGCTGAGACAGAGATTCGAACCGGGGACCTTTAGTTCGCCAGTCACCTAAGCCAGCAGACCACAACAGATATACTGTTAACATTAGCATGTCGGTGAGGCAAACTCATAAGATTTTACCCATTCAAAAATCGCCCAACGCACCTAAAGAAGTTTTCACTTCAAAAACTAAAAATCTATCTTATAATCAAATACAACTCCTAAACATACCTACTCATCACGGTATTTGAAGCTGAGATCCGGAAAGAGAACTATCGGAAGTAAGCTGAGCTACCAGACTACATTGTTTTGAGGTATATATGTGCTAACTACGATCAAAATCGGATAAAAACTGAGGGTTTATATGAACAACGGTGACAAAATTTAAGGTGAGCGGGAATAGGAGGAGTGGGTTTAGGTTTCTGAGAATCAAACGTCATCAGCTTTTTTTCTATTTGTTTCAAAGAATAGGTATCCAAGTCTCCCTGTAAATTGGATAAAAACTGTGTGTTTGTATAAAGGTTTTGCGAAAAGCCTCCGGCGTGATCTGACGCGCGCAACAGGTGGCTTCTTATGAACTCATAGATTTCCTCCCGCCCAAATATCGCGTAATGCGTAAGTTTTCACTTCATAAAAACCTTCCTGCTCATTGGTCGGCGCATTTACAATCTGAGGATCCTGTTGGCCAGAAGGGATGTTGCTGGAACTCGCCTGGAAGAGCGCTGACGAGCCTTTCTGGAGCGGCGCGCAGTGTGAGTGGACTGATAACCGCGGGTGGTCTCACATCAAACAAATCCCGCGTCACCTCAGCCACAGTACAGCGCGCATAGTAGTTTGTGCACGTTATTGTTATACCCGACGCTAGAGTGTGCCGTCTATTATTTTCGTGAGTAGAGCAGTCATAAATAAATCATGCCAATATGATAATCCGATCCATTTGATAAAATAAGAGAACAGAAACAATTACAGAGGTTGTTTATAGTAAATGGTGATGTGATCTTTTGCCTGCTGTCACGTGATCGTAGTATTCAGCATCTAATAGTATGCTAACAGTTATTTGTTCCCAGATAAGAAACAAGACAATATTCCACAAGGATACTTGTGGAATTAAAATATACGGGATATGAATATGGTATGTTCAGTTGTTAGTGTGTTTCGTTAAGAACACAAATGTCACGTCGAATAAATTTATATAAATAACAAAACTTATAGATTAGTTGGTACTAATAAAACGAAATGCAGACGGAAGAAGCAGTGAGTAGATGACTATAGCAGTCTGGATCATTGTTATAAAGGAAGGTAGCCATATGCATTGTAGGGCATGTTTTTGAAATACTAAAAGCTAGATGGATTTCTCTTGGGAAACTAGTGATACGTTTTTATGACATGACGTTTCGGCGGTCATATCCTATACCGCCATCCTCAAAGGACTTGACAAACTAACTCACTCGACTAGTTAGTTTCCAGAGAAAATTTTAGCGAGCGCGGTGGGTGAACGTTCTGGCCGGTTCGAATCCCCGTCCGGGCATCCGAATTTAGGTTTTCCATGGTTTCCCCAAATCACTCCAGGCCAATGCTGGGATGGTTACTTCAAAAGGTCATGGTCGAATTTCTTCCCGTTCCTTGTCCCCAGGCTCATCCAACCTTTAATGACCTCGACGTTGAAGAGGCGTAAAGCCGTATGTAAAAAAAAAAAAAAAGAAGAGAAAAAATTTCATCTATTTACAACGCCCAGAAAGCCTCCACTCTTACTAGAAACCATTTTACTACAATGGTACAATATAATATAATATTTTATATATTCAGTATAATATCTTACACATCAACTGTGAAGAACAATTAAAAATGAACTAATTACATCAGACAATATACAGAAATTCTATATATATATTTCTAATGAGAGTTTTACGTATATTGTTATAAACTCCTGTCTTTACGTCGTTCCACTTCCTGGCTCCTTTATCTGTCGACGCCGTCTCATGTTGTTTATCGAATACTTATTTTGTACAAAATTCTCTGGTAGGCAGCGCCTTAATTGATAATAGCGATTGCTGTTTTACAGCTGAAAAGTTTGATAAGTGTACTCACAGACAGAAGGATTCTTGTTGTTGTTTATCACCCATGACCGAATTCCTTCCCGTTCCCTGCTTCCAGTCCGTTCTTGCCTGTAATGACTTCAGAATCGAAGAGGTAGCGTCCATAAATCACGTGGCCTACTGTAACTCCCCTCCCCCCCGCCCCCACGAAGCCCTACGTGGCTTTTGCCTCTAACTCCTTCGCGCCCTCCCGCCCCCCCGCCCCCCACCATGTAGCACATAGCTTATTTCCCCTTTTGATTCCAGAAGACATTTTGTACTGTTTTCTCTTGTCAGACTATCTTAAATTACATGTGGAGATAATTAAATGACGGAAATGAATATTCACATGCTGTTGTGAGTTCTTTACCTCATTTTAATTGTAAAAAATTATATGAACGGAAAGCTATGTGATGTGGCTCTGAAGCTCTCCCCCCCCCCTTTTCCTCATGTAGCGCAGCGTAGCCTTCCAGCCAACCCCTCGTCGATGTCATGGCCTTGTGAAGGAAGCATCCCGGCATTCGCCTGGAGTGAGGAAACCATGGAAGAAGCAAACCTGTATGCCCGGACGGGGATTCGAACCGGTGTCCTCCCGAATGCGAGGACAGAGCGTTAACCACTTACCCACCACGTTCGGTGAAGGAACAATGACACACGGCACAAGAACATTCTGTAGGATGTAGAATAGTGGGTAGAACATTCAACACAGACTATCTGAGATTTTATAGCGTGAAAAAGAATTTATGTAAAAGAACAATAAATATGGATTCTAATCCGAAACTTCCTTGGCAGTATTATTCAAATGCTGGTCTACGATCTGTCAGAAACAAAACAGAAGAGCCCTACGTGAAGAATTTGGCCAAGGTAGTCGGGAGAAAGGGTATTGCTACTTGCGAAACCAAAAACAAAAAAGGAAAACAGCAGACTGTTAACGAGAGAACAGAAGGGGGAAAAAAATTCCATTACAGTATTATTCAAACTCTGGTCTACGGTTCCTCAGAAAAAACAGAAGAGCCCTATATAAAGAATTCAAAGATCAGGCTAGTGGAGAGATGGAAGGACAATATCATTACGAGCAAGCAATTTAAAATAGACCTTGGATTTGACTTAGCTATATTAGGTTTATTCACAATTAATATGAGCTACGTTGCGCTCATTCATTTTTATTTTCCCCTTCTCCCAAAACGTTTTTGTGAGTATATAAGATATTTACCCTACACAATACCTATAAAAGTATCACTTTTAGCGTGTGGTGCAAGCCGTCTCCGAGAAAACTTGTTTATTTACATCGAGTATTTGCTGCAGAGGCGAATACGTCACTTCAGCTGGCGATCTGTTTCCGATGAGTGTCTTTGTGATAAGCTTAGCGATGTTTTGTTAGCTGCATCAGGCGCTGTCGCATTTCACGTTGTGAAGGTTGTAAGCAGTTGTGATTATGTATTCCGCTGGTTCGTTTCATATTCCGTTATTGTTTATGACACGAATCGTTTTGTGCAGTATTACTTATTTGTGGTTTGACATTATTTTGGTAGATGTTGTTAGTGTAATATACCTCAGTTACTCGCCATTTCTGATCGGATCTTTTGCTCTCTGATAGTCTGTTGACACACTATTTGGCGCGTAGATTTGCGCTAACCTTTTCGTGTGTTTACATAGTACTACACTTTGTGTATGAACTCTTGTAAAGTGGAGAAATGTAAAGTTGTTTTAAATCGTTGTTTTTTCGTGCTTTAAAGTTTGCTTCATTTTGCATAATGGTTATTATTTTGAGGGTACAACATTTTGATGTAATTTTGGATAAATTATATTTTGCGATTTCTATGTAACTGCATTCTTCCGCGTGGGCTAATATTGTGGTGGCCAATCGCAAGACTAGTATTTTTAACCAGAAACACAACCTGGATGACAATGACATAGAGTATTAATCGGCTTGTATTCCATCCTGCATCGTTTTCGGTAAATTATTCATCATTTCTCTTGGTAACTCATTCCAATCACTGACACCCTTACCTAAAAAAAGAGAATCTTCCTACACCCTTGTGCCTGAAATCGAGGCACTCGATTTCAGGCACAAGGGTGTAGGAAGATTCTCTTTTTTAGGTAAGGGTGTCAGTGATTGGAATGAGTTACCAAGAGAAATGATGAATAATTTCCCGAAAACTTTGAAAGAATTTAAAGATAAAATTTGTAGAGGGCAAATGTAGGTAGGTGCAGGATAGGGGGAAGATGGGTGTAGGGAAATTGCCACCGGAGCGTGTGCTCCATTGCAATTAAATTAAATTAAATTAAAATCATTCTTGCGCTCCAGGGAGTATTTAAACAAAATACGAATTCATCGTAATGCTTCTTGCTGCCTCAATATTAATCCGCGCGGAGGAATGTAGTTACAGTGAAATCGCGTAATTTGGTAAGCACGTTATTTGAGAAAATGTCAGGTAAAGCTTTCAAATGTATCAGAAATACATAAAGTTGTTGGAAATGTGGGTACATTGTTAGAAGTTATTACGCAACAAATACATATTATTTCCCATTTTTTTTTATTGCATGTGTGTCGTAAAATTTATTTTCGGAGAGAAAACTGCACAGGCAATCAGACAATTTTACCAAAGAAATGTATTTGCAAGTTCGATTAACCGTTCGAGCCAGACCACACCCCATAGTTCAAAGTTTAAACTTTTAGCTGTAGAAATAAAATGAAAGTGAATCACACGCTCCCATTGTTTGTTCAATGCCGAATTTAGAGAATCCCGAGGCCTCATTTGGCAAAATACTATTTCAACGCGATATTATAATAAAACTGAACGATCTAAGCTGCATGTTAGCGAGCCTACAGGATTTTAAACACTAACTTATTGCTATTACTCGAATTTGCGTCTTATCTCTTGCACTGCTACTTGAAGACTGAGCCTAACATGGTGTCGCGCCGACTGCTTCTGTACGACTGAGCTACAAGCTCGTAAATGTTATCGAGTTCCCACTTCGCGGTTCCTGGCAGACTGAGGCCGACTAACTGAACGTACTGGTCTATATCATCGCGCTCCCCACTTCTCGAAGGTTCCCTACTACTTCTCTCACGAACCGTGGGAACAAGCTCTTTTCCTCATTCACATGGATAAATCCTGGGAGGCTGATCAGATATCAAATCGCATGTCAGAAAAAGTTTCGACATAAAATTTGGCCTTGACTATAAAAATAATTCAATCACTCTAAAAATTTTCAAATAGCTAGATCTTTAAGTAAACGTTAACTTTAGTTATCATACAAAATTTCGTAACATTAATACTTTAGCCACAAGTAAATAATTTAAATATGAACTTCCACTCCAGGCGAATGCCGAAAACTAAAGTAACAGAAAATACTATCTTGAAAGCTATAAAAACCTGATTCCTATTTTTAATTATCCTAGAAACTAATTTTAGAAAATGAAATGCAATACTAGAATTCAATCTAAATCGTGGTTCTAAGAATAAAATTTTGTCACGCAGTTACAAAATTTAACAGATAGCTTACAAGTTGAGGGAATCATAGCATATGACGTACTTTGTGTCTTAATTTACTTTCATATCTTGGAACGTGGAACAAGCATAATAGTTTGTGACACTCCGCAGTGTATATGTTGAACCTGCTATCCGTCTTGTAATTGCACTTTGCTCGTGGGTAGACTACAGGGCAACCTACTCCGTTGACATGTGATACGTTAATTCTGAGCGAGCGCGTAGAACTGAGACACGGACTATCGGACAGGTTCGGATGAATTCAGGCTTCATCGTTCACGAGTGAATTGAATGGACATGTTGGTTGAGGGACTAGACTGTTTGACGTGTTGCAAATTGCAATACTTTAACGTGTTAACTGCAGTTGAAATCTGAGTTTAGGAAAAATAAAAATGTCATCACTAAAGAAAAGATCGCCTATC
>JARYHS010013966.1:0-24999 GCA_031002005.1 Vandiemenella viatica | reverse complement strand
TTTCCCTCAAGAACTACTTTAAATCTAACATTTAAAAAAAAAAAAATCTCCTCATTGAGTACTGGAGAGTACAAATGAAATATGAGATGTACAACAAAATCTTTCATGATGACAAGAAAATACCTTGTTGCACTTTAAAAGCAATTCCTCCGAAGTGTACTCCCTTGGTACAGCCTTGTGATGTCTACTTTTACAGGCAGGGGAAAAATTTAATCAAGTGCACATAACATTTGCCTTATTTGATTAAACATGGGCATGAATACAGTTCTTGTGTAGATTGCTTTAAAATATAATCAATCGTACATTATCAATTATCTTCAGTGGTCTTAAAAAAAAAAAAAAACACTATGCTTACATATTTTCAAATGATAGAGATACCTTTATGAATGCCAAAAAGGTTTGTTTTCAATGGATCATCTCAAAAACAACTTGTAAATGTAAAACTTCATTTATTTGCTGTGATAATTGCCAAAATCAGTATTTTTTCAATGTTTGTATGATAAATATCATCCTGGTTCTTTCATTTTTTTTTTATTATGGTTTTATGCCTCATCGACGTCGAGGTCATTAGAGGCAGGAAATGAAGGGGGACAAGGAACGGGAAAGAATTTGGCCACGACCTGTTGTAGGATGCATCCCTTCACTTGCCTGGTGTGATTTGGGGAAACAATGCAAAATCCAATCTGGATGCCAGGACGGGGATTTGAACCCTCGTCGTCCTGAATGCGAGGCCAGAGCATTAACCACTCACCCACTACACTTGGTCTGGTACTTTCAAATAATAGGAATCTACATAAATAAATCAGCTTTGACTACAATTAAAATTTTGACAAATTGTTTCCAGTCCATTAGGAAACAATTAAAAAAAGAAGACATTAAAAAGAAATGTTTAAAAATGGAAACAATATAAATAAATTCTATTTCATATTAAATAGAAGAAACAAAGAATCTTATTTCTAAAAAATTAAGGAAAAAATAAAAATCTTTTGGATTCGGGAATCGAACCTTGATCTCCCGCGTGAAAAGTTATTACACGCATGTTCTTGTCACACAACCAATTGCGGTAAGAGGTGTTACTTATAGTGTAAACACAGGGTGGCCACAAGGTAATTATTTAAAAATTCCCTGATACTTCCAGGAAAATTTGACATATTTTTCCCTGATTTAGTAAGTTTATTTGCATGATTAAGATATTTAAGTTTTAATTAGATTTGGTTGTAAATAATTAAATCTGGTATAAAACTCAAATAATTAGAAAAAGAAACATGTTTAAGAATGTTTATTTGAAAATTTTATAACTAATTTAGTAATTTTATGAAGCATAATTAAAAATGAGTAACACAAAAATAAGATAATGACTAATACGAACTAGAACAAATTAGTAATCTTTCAATATTTGGTTGATAAAATAAATGAAGATTTTTAAATTGTTCATCAGTAACTTGACTCAGTCAAAAGTTTAGCTTTTTAATGCCTTTTTTCATTTGCTACACTTTTCTATTCAAATCTTCCAGTTCAGTTATTGTAGCTTCTTTTGTTCCATCTTCAATTTCATCTGTGGTCTGTAAGTTTCGGCGAGTCTACGCAAGATAGCATCAACAAGAGTTTGTGTAAACCATGCAATCGTGTAGGCTCACCTTGCGTGGGTGTGCCGCTCGCCTTGGCAGTGGTTTATTTGGTGTAAGTCAAAGGCACAAGCATGATGTGTATAATGTAGCATCGATTCAACATTTGAAAGAGCTCCGAATGATACAAAACTTTATAAATTCTACCTATTTAGACCTCTGGTTAGTATTTACATGATCTTACGTATTATTTTGTTCTGGCTTTAATTCGCCTTATATCATTAATACAAAAAAAGCTATAAAGCGTATAATTATCACTATTCACATTTTTGCTGGCATTGGTATCTTGAATCTAGGCTATTGTTTTGATATTAAAGGTTAAATTTTTCTCAAAACAAGTTCAAAACCAGCTTGTGACATTCTACAGCACTCTCCACAAATTCATTTTTAAAAAAAAATCTGTTTCACACTTTGCTTGAAATTGTAAAACTGTTTAGTGAAACATAAAAACACCTTTATGAACTTACTACTCTGTGATTGCTGTTTTATTCAGTAAAAAATATAACTTCTGAGTTTACATGTAGTACTATAATTCTGATTTAGATGTCATCCACTTTTAAAAAAAATATAATTTCGAATGCTGAGTTCCAGACAGTTCATGTCAGCGCTCGCGTACGAACATCTCGTCGTATCTCGATGAGACAAGATGCACGGTGTTAGTGTAAATGTGGCATTTGTTGGCTATTTTATGTCAAAAATATATAAGCAGAATTATTTAATGCAAAAGTTCATTATGAAAATAAATTATCAAAAAATTTCCAAATATTGGGTTGTTGCAATTAAAATTCCCTGATAATTTTTGAAATTACTTGTATTCCCTGATAGTTCCATGATATTTCAAGGTTGCTTTAAATTCCCTGATAATTCCAGATTTTCCAGGTCTGTGGCCACCCTGAAACAACACTATGAAAACATACCTTGAAATTTTCTCGGAACTGGCTGAATAATGTGCTTTACTACTTCAATAAATGTGTGTTATACAAACGACTACCACCACACAAAGCCTATTCCCAAACTGAAATTGCTAGACCAGACCCTCTTTTTGTAAAATCGCTCTGATCATCAGAAATCAACTTAAAATATCACACAAGAATACCTAAAAATATAAAAATTGGTTACGAAATTTGGTAAACAATTCGTTTCTGGGGGGGGGGGGAGAGGGGGGTCAAGCACTAGGACCAGATTTAAATTTCACCCCAAAATGAACCATTCAATAGTCCCCTACTATCATGAAACCAACTGAAGGAAATACCAATATGGCAATTGATTGCAATATGAAAATACAATGACAAAAGTATTCAGCATTACACTAAGAATTGTAATATGTAAAAATACTTATGGTATTTCAACAAAAGTAAATTCCATTTGCATGATTTCATATTCATTAATAATATTTGCGAAGCAAAAATGATAAAAGAACTTACCACAGTTAATGGTAGGATGACTCATTAAAAACAGCCAAGGACCAATAGTAACCTCTTTCCCAGTCCACGCAATTTTCTTCTGCTATTGAGCTAATAACGAAAATTGTTTGTAGCCTATTTGTATTTATCCTTGTCTGTGTTTTTGCACCTTCCTGCCATCAGTGTTGGTAAGCAATAGTTTGTTTACCTTTCCTCATTTATTTCTGTTAAATACTGAATCCCATTATAACATAAAATAACAATGAAATAAGTGAAAAATTCACTGTTTACAAATACATAGGAAATCTAGAAACCCTGAGCAGTATTGTTTTCCAAGGAAAAAGAAAGAAGGAAGAAACATTACAGCTGTTAGTTGATTTATTAGTTCAACACCCTTAAATTTGATGATCAGTAGAAGACCTTAAGATGAAAAAACTCCATAAGACACATACCGATAGTTGGTATTGTTGTTACTATTTCACCCAATTTCAGTTTGTACAAAATAGTTGTTTTTCCAGCAGCATCCAAACCAACTGCAAGCAAATTATCAAAGATAAATTAGTAAGTTACATTAAAAAAAAAATGCATTGAAGAACATGAACAATCACATTCTAATGCCAGCTCCATAAAAAGATGAAATAATATACATAACACTGGGAATTATAGTACATTACTATAAAATTTATGATACATCATTAATTTAAACTGCTATCAAGACAAAAACAGTGTGAAATCTGAAAGATCAGTATAGTTAACATACCAATAACCTCCATGTAATTAACTGTGAAATTTAAAATAACATACATTTGGTTCTAATGATTATCGATTCTGTCTTACAAGATGGTGTGTTTATTTGGTACAAAGCTTCTGGTGAGAATTAAAATGTCAGTGCAACAGATATAATTGACAATGAGTGGTTAACTAAAAAGGCCATTTACTTCTAAATTGCTATTTCTGAATAACCATATGGTCCACAAACTTATCCATTATATAACAGTGGCTTGTACGAGGGTGAGTCAAATGAAAACCTTAAATTTGTAATAAAAAATTGAAATTTCGCACTGTTATCCTGTAAGTTGGTAAGCGTGCTACAAGCAGCGTGCAGAATGGCCTGTAGGTGGCAGCATATTGCAGATGCACAAATACCGTCGCAGTATCTGTATAAAGATGGCTGCCCCACTTGAGACTTGCACCAGGGAAGAAGAGTGTTCTGTTATTCGGTTTTTGAGTAGTGAAGGTGTGAAACCTATTGAAATTCATTGAAGAATGAAGGTCCAGTACGGTGATGCATGTTTGTCACAGCAGCAAGTCTACGAATGAAGTAGGAAGTTCGCAAATGGTGTGACTTCAGTGGAAGATGCTCCTCGTCCAGGTCAGGCACAACGAGTTGTGACTCCACAGAACATTGCAGCAGTTGAAGCCAAAGTGATGGAAAACTGCCGAGTGACACTGAATGACATTGCAGCATGTTTAAAGATTAGTCATGGTTCAGCACACCACATTGTGCATGATGTGCTCCAGTTTCACAAAGTGTCTGCAAGATGGGTGCCACGGCAGCTGACTCCTGAAATGAGAGAACGACGTGTTGATGCTTGGGAAGAAATTCTTCGGCGCTTTGAACGAGAAGGTGATGGCTTCCTTGCAAGAATCGTTACTGGGGACGAAACCTGGGTTCACTTCCACCAATCAGAAACGAAGAGAGCGAGCAAGGAATGGCACCATTCCTCATCACCAAAACCAAAGGAGTTTCGAACAGAACCATCAGCAGGGAAGGTTATGCCGACTCTCTTTTGGGACGAAAAAGGCGTCATTTTGGAGCATTACATGCCTAGAGGGACCACTGTCACCAGTGAATCATACACAGATCTAAAAAAAATCATCTTCAGCCTGCAATCAAATGAAAGCGACGTGGATTGCTGTCATCAGGTGTCCTTTTGAATACAAGGCCCCACACTGCCTGTACAACAGTTGCAACAATCACAGACCTGCATTTTGAGTGTCTTCCTCATCCACCATACTCACCAGACCTTGCCCCAAGTGATTTCCATATGTTTGGACCACTCAAAGAAGCAATGGGAGGAAAGAAGGTCCGTTTTGATGAAGAGGTACGCCAAGGGTGCACGAGTGGTTGCGCGGACTACCAAATCAATTTTTTTTCTAAAGGAATTTATGCACTTTGTAAGTGCTGGAGGATTTGCATTGAGCGTGGGGGAGATTATGTTGAAAAGTGAAACAGCTTTGTACCACTTCTGCACAATAAATAATATTTTAAAAAATATTTAAGGTTTTCATTTGACTCACCCTAGTATCATCAAGTAGACATTATTCGAAACAGTAATAACTGAAAGAAGTTCATGCCCATCTCTATAAATGAACATATTTTGTTTGTATTAAACTGACAAATGAAAACGTGTTAATAAAGATTATTGCTTATTCTTATTATAGTGATCATATCAGAGCCAGAATTATTAAAGTGTTAATTTTCAAAGCAAATGTTAGAGTTTAATGCATTTTTTTCATAGATTAATGTAATTTTCTATTGAAGGTACAGATCTATACCCATGTTTACTTACAATCTGTTTGTTATGTAGTGCAAGTTCTGACATTCTCTTATCACAGGGTTACTCAATAACATTTTGGTGTAGGGTTTGTATGTTTTACACTTTTGAACAAGATTCGGTACAAGCTGCTCAATACTAAGTTGACAAATTGAGAAGTAACACTTTCCAAGGATTGATTTTTTTTTCTTTTCAACAGCACATAAATGTTCAATATTCATAATTTTAAGGTTAATACCACCCCCACATGAACAAAATGTGTCACCATTTAGCAGACCATAACCTCCTCACTCAAGTAATTTTTAAAAAGCAAATAATGTGATGTAACCAAGTATTAATAATACTTATGCTTTCCAGAGAGTGGTCTGATGGGTCAGTGGGTAATACGTGTGGCTGGAAATCAAAAGGTCCCTTGGTTCAAATCCCTATCTCAGCAGTGATTTTCTAAGGCCCTTACTCTGACCTTTGCCTCTGGCATGGCTCGCTGTGTAATGTGAAGTACGCCAGAATTCTTCCATTGTTCGGAATCCACGTTAAACTGTAGGTCTGTTTTACCCAGCAGGATTAACAGGTTCAGTTAGGTGATGAGGAAAGTAACTGGCTCTGATACTAGGTTTAGTATGCCTTCTTCTGGAGAGTCCAGCTAACCTTCTCATTGAGGACTTTGCTTAGCATTAACGTTTTCTGGAAAACCTAGGAATTATTAAAAAAAAAAAAAAAAAAAAAAAAAAAAAAAAAAAAAAAAAAAAGACTGCCACAGAAGCCTATGACCTCGCATAACCAGTTATATCACACAGATTAAAATTAAAACTGATGAACATAATAAACAAAAAGAAGTGATATTGACTTGACTATAGAGAAATTTTGTGAAGTATTTGGAGATGAAACAATATAGTGCGAAATGTGGCCACCATCACATTCACAAAAGCCATTTGGAAATTCAATGCCATATTGTGATTCACGTGTCAATTTCTTTGGGGGGAGGGGGGGGGGGGAACAGCTGCAATGAATAAACAAATTAAATAGTCTCTTATGAGTCCTCATCTAAAATTCTGCAGGGGATTATGTATTACAAGTGATTTACAGTATCAAGAATATGAAAAGACCTGTAACATGTTTTGTAAACTGCTGCCACATCCCATACGAAAGTGTCTGGGCTTGGACAGTTAGATGATATGAGTTTATAAAAAAAAGGAAAAAATGTGACGATCTACTTCTTTTCATGAATATAAGAAATAGTTTTCACACTAACTTGACTCGGTTGCCAACACAGGTTTAATATAAGGAATATAGTTCTGTACTGATGATTTCAAATATTCTTTCTTCCCTCATACCACTATGGTTTAGAATGCACAGTTATAATGCAAAGCACACCCTGCAGGAATATTCAAGTTGTAAAAAGGAAAAATAGATGTAAATGAAGAGGCAGAAAAATTTGGTTCAGATATTAGCACACTAATATTCAATAATGTTTAGTAATAGTACTTCTCATCCACCTGCTATACTCACAATATTGAACCTGACGACGAAGAAATTATTGAATTATTTCTATTTAATTTCCATGTAGTAAAACAATGAAAGAAAATCTTACAATGGATATGAACACCCCTCATCCAACAGTTCTTACTCAAAAAGTTTCCATGGCTTTCAGGGTTACCAGAGAAGATTTGTTCGCAGACCCCGAGCGATGCCAGGAAAAGGTTTACTGGTCATTGGCAGCTCCAACGTCCGACGTTTGGAGAAACCGCTTCGAGAATTAGCCACGAAGAACGGTGCAGACCCTCATTCTAACGTGCACTCTGTCTTCCAGGAGCAACTGTACCACGTGTCATGGAGGCCATTCCGAAAGCAATCAGAGAATCGAATTGCCGTCAGTTAAGAGTAGCTGCGCACATCAGTACTAATGAATCATGTCGTGTTTCTGTTGCAGATATAGTGAAATCTATGCACAAATTGGGCAAGAAGGAGTATGAAGCCTCACGGGATAATTCAGTATCGTTGCAGTTCTCCATGTGCATCGATTGTGGGGAGACCGTATGGTGGAATATTTTTAATTTGAATTGTAGTTTGCAGGAGCTGTGTCACGGAAACAACTGGGGCTTCGTTGACCTTCGACCGATGATAGCTGCCAGCTGGGACGCATTTAACAGATCGAGCGTCCACTACACACCGAGAATGGCGACCATGGTGGCTGCTAAAATATGGAACCATCTTGATGTAAATTATTTTTTAGGAACACTGTGAGGCCCGAGGATCCTTCAGTTCATCGAAGAGGAGGTGCCGATAACTTAGATCTTGGTTCTGGTAGTGATGGTGCAAATAAATTGAATGTCGCAGCCCCAAATACTTCACCCATTTCCTGTCAGAATGCGAATATGAAAAATACGAATTTAAACTCCACAAATAATACAAAGCAGCTAAGGATAATGGTCCTAAATTGTTGGGGTATTAGAGGGAAAAAAGTAGCCGATTTACATGCCGCAGTGGCGACTAATGATGTCGATATAATACTAGGAACTGAGAGCTGGTTGACGCCAGAGGTAGAGTCTAGCAAAGTATTTGGCCCTAATTTCAATGTTTTTCGGAAAGACAGAGCTGTCTGAATGGTCGGGGGTGTGTTCGTGGCCATTAACAAAACCGTTTATTGTTCTGTCGTAACCGAAACTGAAAATTTTTGCGAGTTGTTATGGGTCAAGGTTAAAAAGTGGTAAAAATTTAAAGTTCATAATCGGGTCATTTTATTGACCTCCGGATTCTGATTTGGCTAATGCAGAATACTTCAGAGAGTCACTTAATAAAATTTATAAGAAATTTCAAAGACATATATTGATTGTGGGTGGTGATTTTAACCTACCGTCGGTTAATTGGGACACATACACTTTCAGGTTGGATGGAAGAGATAGGTTAATAACTGAAAAGTTCCTAGAAGTATTTGCAGAAAGATCTCTTGAACAGATGGTTCAAGAGCCAACGCGGTGCGATAAAGTTTCCTCGTCCATTTTGGATCTTTTTTATAAGCAATCCTGAAATTGTAGATACAGTTTGTGTTGAAGATAGTATTAAAATCTAGTATGAATTTGAAGCATGACAAAGACAAACTCGTATATTGCTTCGATAAGGCAAACGATGTGGGTATGGTTGATCACTTGACGAAAATTTTTTAAACGTACACGCTAAATACAAATGTTGAGGAACTTTGGTTTAATTTAAAAGAAATAATATGGAACGGTTTAAATCAATTTGCTCCTAAGAAGCTTATTAAAGTAAGTAAGAACCTTCCGTGTTTCAATAGGGAAGTGAATCGATTGCTCAGGAAGCAAAGGTGTTTACATGCCATGGTAAAGAAATCGGGGGACTCGTCTAATCGTGCTAAATTAGTCCAGTTATGAGCGGAACTGCATAAGGCAATGCGTGATGTGTTTAAAGAATTCCAAGCCAAGAATTTGTCTGAAGATCTGATTACTGATCCAAAAAAGTTCTTGTCGTATGTCAAATTACTAAGAGGCTCTCGTAAGGTTATGCCTTCACTGATTAAGGAAAATGGAGAATTATCCGAAACTAGCCTAGAGAAAGCAGAAATCTTGAATAATATATTTAAAAAAGGTTTCACGACAGAAAACTCAGAGGAGATTCCGACATTTGCCAATCGTACGAACAAAATTATGAATGATCTCGTTCTTGATGTCTAGGGAATAACTAAACTGCTTATGAATGTAAAAACCAATAAGGCTCCTGGACCAGACGGTATTCCTACAAGATTCTACTCCAGGTACACAAAGGAAATTGCACCGTATTTGATGAAATTATATACCGCCTCCTTGGATCAAGGAAAAATACCAGCCGAATGGAAGACCGCCTTCGTAAGTCCAGTGTTTAAAAATGGGAATGTTAATGATCCTCAAAATTATAGACCAATCTCGTTAACATCAATATTTTGTAGGATTTTAGAACACATCATCTATTCAAATATTATGCGGTTTTTGGATGAAGATGAGCTTTTAAACCCAAATCAACATGGATTAAGAAAAGGTCGATGCTGCGAAACGCAACTTGCACTCTTAATTCATGACTTGTGCCGTATTATAGATGGGCAATCCTAGGTTGATATAGTTCTATTAGATTTTAAAAAAGCTTGACACTGTGCCTCACACTAGGTTACTTAGGAAACTTCGTGGCTACGGCATATCTAGACAAATATGCGACTGGGTTGCAGACTTTCTGAAGGGCAGAACACAGTGTGTAGTTCTCGACGGTGAAAGTTCATCATTTACCAAGGTGAGCTCCGGGGTTCCCCAGTGAAGCGTGATAGGGCCTCTGTTGTTCTTCATATACATTAATGATTTGTGTGACATAATAAGGGGGATGAAAAGATTATTTGCCGATGATGCTATTATTTATCATGAAATCAAAACCCAGAAAGACAGCGCTTTGTTACAAGACAATATTATGAAAATAATTGCGTAGTGTAAAGACTGGCAGTTGGAGTTAAACACTAAAAAGTGCCAAGTCATGCGTATAAGTGAAAAGGTGACACCATTTAGCACTGAATATACAATTAATGGTACTGTCCTTAGAACTGTAGATTCCGCTAAATACCTAGGGATAACAATTCGTAATAATTTGTCGTGGAATGAACATATCGAGAATGTAATTGGGAAAGCAAATCGTATGCTCCAATTTCTAGGTCGTAATTTAAAACAATGCACTCCGGAAGTTAAATTGATCGCATATAAGTCACCAGTGCGTCCTCACTTGGAATATTGTTGTTCTGTATGGGGTCCCCATCAAAAGGGGTTAATGGAGGCATTAGAGAGGGTCCAGAGAAGGGCTGCCCGATTCGTGACAGGTATATATAGTTGGAGGGAAAGCGTAAGTGCGATGTTGAAGGAGTTAGGTTGGGAAGACCTGGAACACTGAAGGCGTTGCTCTCGATGGAAGCTAATCAAAAAATTCACGACTGACATATTTCAGAATGACAGCAAACAAATATTGCTACCAGCAACATTCGTATCTTGGAATGACCATGAAAATAAGATAAGAGAAATCAGGGCCAGAACCGATTCTTTTCTGTATTCATTTTTTCCACGAGCGATTAGGGAATGGAATAAAAAGGATTTACCAGGAGAGTAAATTTAAAATCCGACAGGAGTAGCTTTCGATAAAGCTCTCCGGCCATCCTGATCTGGGTTTTCCATGGTTTTCCCAGATCACTCCATGCGAATGCTGGGATGGTTCCTCACAATAGCCCATGGGCATCTCCTGCCATATCGCGTATATCCCTTCCCAACTATTACCCTTTCGGATAGGTGCAATTGACCCTCTGCCACACAATTTTAGTGAATCGCAGAGTAATAGTAATAGTTACCCCACCTCCAGCTTATTCAGGACAGACCTAAAGTCATGTTTTCAAAAGATCAACAGCAGTCTGCATACCAATTAGAAAGAAAAACCTTTCCAAGCAACCTAGTATCATCTACAAACAGCACAACCAAAATTATCATTAACTGAGAGGTGAACCAGAAGCAAGCATCCAATAGAACCATCTCTATCACACCCACAAATAATATTTTCAATTCTTCTTTCCGTTTCAGGAATTGTCTTCAATGGAATAAAACCCAAACATTCCAAAGAAAGAAAATGTTGGTTTTACAACTAGAATTGTGTGAATACATTACTTAATGTTTCCTCCTTGCACATCTCTCAAAGTCTTGAGGGGCAGTATAGACAATACACTGAATGTTGGTCTGGCACTGGATCTCTACAAGGCTTTTGACAGTGAACCAAAGGTTGGTGGTGAATGAGGTAAAGGTAAAGCCTCAAGTTGTCGTTTAGTGGCAGCACACGGGGTTTTTATTGGCTGTGCAATCTACCCGTTGTATCTTGCCTAACCTAAACTGGTAATGCTATCGAGTGTAGGTTACCTACAGCTTGACGTGGAATTTGAACAATGGAAACATTCTGGCTTACTTCACATTAGACGGCAACCTGTGCCAGAGGTGAAGGTTTAAAAATCCTGGCTGAGACCGGGATTCAAACCAGGGACCTTTCGAACTAGTCAGACACCTTAATCACTGAGCCACCAGACAGCACAGTGAATGAGGTTAAAACTATAGGGGTATGCCCAGATGGAACTAGCAGAGTGGAGGAATTATTATCAAGTATGAAACAAAAGAGAGAACAGGTAAAACAATATTAGGGGAGTGCCACAGTGTAACGCCTTGTGGTGGGACACTGTTGTTTTTTATTCTAGTAAATTATTCTGTTGTTGAGTTACAGTTAGAGATTCAGTTGTCTTCAGATGAAATAATCAAAAAAATATTATAAAATGTAATACCCGTATCTCAGAACACTTTAACTTGTGAGAAACTGATCCAATTTGCAAAATCTTTTATTAATTTTGTATGTTCATTATGCAGTCATGTTTTTGTATATATTTAAAAATACTAAATATAGTGGGCATTTAAAAGTATTGACTTCATACATTCTACAAAAAGATATGCTATAGTACAGTATGTGTCTGCATTTAGTAAGTAATTATGAAAAAGATTTTATGCTGCAGCTGTCCATTAATACAGTTTAACTCAATTACCATTGGTCCAATTCACACACAGCATTTTTTTAAATTATATGCAAATTAATAAGTCAGGCTTTAGATTATATTTTATTGTGCTAGATAAAGAAGAGCTTTATCAGTATCATGTTTATGGAAATAAGTCAATAAGAAATACATATGAGGATAACCATAATGCACATCGCGTAAATCATTACAGGTACAGCAATACACTGTAGCCAATGACAATTGAACTAGGCAGCCCAAAGGTTTCAAATGATTGAATTTGCTGACATGGCAGTAGTTTCGTTGCAAAATGTGTGCTGTCATTAAATTAATACTGCATCCACTGATAGCAATGTTGGTAATACATAATGCTGAAAATAACTTGTCAAGGTTCAGTCAAAAATAGACATAAAAATCAGGAAACAGTTATCAGCATACTTAAATGATCCTTATAAAAATTAATTAAAACAAATTTATCTACATGACTAATTTTGACAGGATATAAAATTAGGTTGGTCAGTATGGAATGATGCCACAAAATGTAACCTTACATGGAACCCCAATATCTGAACACATTAGGGTGGTTGTAAGGAAAGTAAAGAAAGGATTATAAGTACTGCATCAACTGGAGACAGTTAGGATGGGATGTGCCAGAGAAGTAAGAGAAACAGTTTGCAAAACACTGGTAAGATCCTGGCTTGAGTGATGTGGGATGATATGGGACTCACCACATAACATGTATCGCTTTTTCCTTATGAATCTATGCCTCAACAGTGACATTATTAAAGGCATTACAGACAAGGAATGGGAAGGAATTTGGGCATGGAATTTTAAAGGAACCATTCCAGCATTACCCTGGGACTATTTAAGGAAACCATGGGGGGAAAAAATGTGGATGGCCTGATAGGGATTTGAACCTGTCCCCTCCAGAATTCTGGGGCTCCAACATTACTGTTCATTCAATGGGTTCAGTGAGGGCATTTCAAATACTGAAGAGAGGGAAGAAGGGGAGCTTTGCAAAGGAAAACAACTTAGATTTGTCTGTGGAAATCACCAGTAACTTGAGATCATAAAGAAGCTGAGCTGGGGATCAATGGAAGATGGTTAGATAGAATGACAATTATGTATAAGGCATACAAGTCCTGGTTCGATATTCAAAGATTATTTAGGACCAGCTTCTGTACAGAAAGAAGATAATTAATTAAAAACAATAAAATTATAAGTTCATAAAAATAAAATGCATTAAGAAAAGTAAGTCTACAAGTAAGGAGTACAAAAATGGTATTCATGTTTTTTCCCCAGAGTTTTCAGCTTTTCTTTTGCTTGGTAACATGGTATTTCTTTTTTAATTTTTACAATAAAATTAACATTTAAAGATGAAAGATCTAACAGATCGATTTAATCAAAGAAATTTGGAAGTGCAGCTGTAGTAATGGCTTTCTTCCCTTTGTGAATCTATTGCTTGTTAATAGTGTGTTCAGAACAGTAATACAGGGCATTTCAAAATGAATTACCAGTGGTTTGAGGCTTGGAAGAATTTTTATTATTTGACTTACAGTTATACACTGATCAGCCAGAATATTATGACTGCCTACCTACTATCGATATAAACCCGTCCAGGTGATAGCAGCGTAACCTGACGAGGAATGACTGCTAGTTAAACCACGTCCAAACGCCGAGGTGTTGGGCGGCCAACCCTCATTACAGATGTCAGACATCATAGGCTGGGCAGACTGCTAAAACAGAACAGGCGGCGAACTATGGAAGAACTAACATCAGACTTTAATGCAGCGCAGAGTACAAGTGTGTCTGAACACACAGTACACTGAACACTCTTTTAACGATGGGCCTCCGCAGCCGACGACCCGTGCATGTGCCAATGTTAACACCACAACATTGGCAACTATGACTGAAATGGGCACGTAACCATCATCACTGGATGTTGGCGCAGTGGCAGAGCATGGCATGGTCTGATGAATCTCGATACCTTCTTCATCATGCCGATGAGAGGGTGCAAATCTGTCAATTTCCAGGGGAACAGCTTCTTGACACCTGTACTGCAGGTGGAGACAAGCTGGCAACGGCTCAATTATGCTCTGGGGAACATTCACATTGGCATCCAAGGGTCCAGGGCACCGTGATGACCAATAAGTATCGTACACTGGTTGCAAACCACATACGCCCCTTCATGATGTAACAACCATGTTTCTCAACGGCAGTGGCATTTTTCGACAAGATAATTCATCAAATCACAATGCCAGGAGTGCGTTAGAGTGGTTTGAGGAACACAGTGGTGAGTTGCAATTGATGTGCTGGCCCCTCCAACTCGTCAGATCTGAACCCGATCAAACACATCTGGGATATGATTGAACATGGCATCAGAGCTCATCACACCCCTCCCCAGATTTTATGGGAATTTGGTGACTTATGTGTGCAGATGTTATGACAATTCCCTCCAGCAACCTACCAAGGCCTCATTGCTTCCATGCCAAGATGCGTTACCGCTGTTATTCGCACCAAAGGCAGAAATACCAGGTGGTCATAATGTTCTGGATGATCAGTGTAAGTGATACATCAAATGAAAGAGCAAATTTTTTTTTACCTACAAGTGTTCAATATGAGCACCGTTTGTAATGCAGCACACATGCAGTAGAGTTCTTCCCATATCTTGATCAGTGTGTCTGGAGTAAATGATGCAACAACTGCTTCAATCCTGTGTCTTAAGTCGGGTAGGTCAGCTGGTAGTGAAGGTACATACACATGATCCTTCATTAACCCCCAAAGATAAAAATCTCATTGCAGCAGATCAGGTGAACATGGAGACCATGCAAAAACAAGCCCCGTCATCTGGCCCAAGGTGGCCAAACCAGCACTTGGGTATGACGACGTCTAAGCAATTATGTACAGAGTTATGCCAGTGAGGCGGCACACCATCTTGCTTCCAAATAAAGTTCCCTGGTTCATCATCTTGCAGTTGAGGAAAGAGCCACTGTTGTAGCCCATCAAGGTAAGAAACAGTAGTTAAAAGTTGCTTTGCAAAAAAAGAAAGACCCATCAACTTTCTGCCGAGATATGGCACAATAAACGTTCAATTTTGGGGAGTCTCACTTCAACTGTATCACCTTGTGGGGATTTGCTGACTCCCTGATGAGCACATTATGAGTTTTCGCATTACCACTTGGTGAAATAATGATTCCCGACTGAAAACGGCATGATCAAGAAAATATTGTGATGCAGCAACATTTTGTTTGTGAAGTTGCCATGTAAATGGTAGTCTGCAAGCTTTAGAGCTTATGACAACTGTAAACGATAAGGACATAGATGTAAATGTTTCCTTAAAACTCTCCCCACAGATGTGAAATGTTAATTCATGACTAGCCTTCTTGGGGCTACGCTTGAAAGAATTTCTCACTTGTTCAACACATTCTTCAGTCAGGCTTGGTCATCCTGTACTCCTCTCTTCACAAAGAGAGACGGTGTCTTCAAATTGATTATGCCATCTATGGAGGTTACTATTACTTGGAGGATAGCAATGAAAATTAATACAGAAGACTCATTGAACTGTAACTACAGAATCACAACTTGCAAACTGTAAAACACAAAATGCTTTCTGTTCAGCAGTCTCCATCTTCACTACTCGTACTTTCTAGTGGAAGATAGAGAAAACACTGAATGCTCTTTGATTTGATGTATCATTTATAACCAAGTCAAAAAATAAAAAATCTAAAAAAGCCTCCAAATCCTGATATTTATTTTGATTTTTTTATATTGTTTAACTTCTCTTAACAGCGAGGTCTTTAGAGACGGGAAAAGATGGGGGGCAAGGAATGGGAAGGAATTCGGCCTTCTGAAGGAAGCGTCCCAGTATTTGCCTGGAGTGATTTGGGAAACCATGGAAAACCCAAATCTGGATGCCCGGACGGGGATTTGAACTGCGGTCCTCCCGAATGCGCGGCCCGAATGCTAACCTTTACACGACAACACTCGGTAGCATATTAACAGCGAATAGTGCAAGAAATAGCAACTATCTGGTTCATCATGATCATTAGCCAATTCAATTATTAAATGACTTGGCCTCTTAGAATATGAGTTCAGGTATAATTTTAGCTTTCTTCTCCAGGTCGAACTATCTTGGGTGATCCTCTGCCAGTTAACTCCACCAACCTTGCGTATCTGCTTGTCCCATCGGTCTGGTGGTCTTTCTCTCAGTCTCTAACGATTTCTTGGGCTATACTCCAAAACTGCTTTTGCCTACCTTTTATCTTTCATCCAAGCAATATGGCTGGCCCACTGCCACTTCAAGGAGGCTGTCTTCACTAAGATTTCTGTGACTGATCTAATGTGGGTTGTTCTCTTCCTGTCTTTTTTAGTTAAACTCAGCATTGACCTTTCAATAGCTCACCGTGCTGTCGTAAGTTTTCTTTTCACAAATTTGTTTAGTGTCCAGGTCTCACAGCCATAAGTCAGCACATTGGTCGTAAACTATTTGCTCTAAATTTGTGGACATATTAGATTTGAGGATAGCGGAATGTCTCCTGAAAGCTTGCCATCCCAGCTTGATACAACAGAAAATTTCATGTCTTACTTCTCCTTTAGTATTTACAAACTGGCCAAGATACATGTACTCAATATTTTTAAAGATGCATTGTACAGTTGTACATTCGCCTCAGTGGCCCATTTGTTAGACACAAGGTTCATGTTGAGGCCGACTGCTCTGCACACAAGAGACAAGATATATAACTAAGGTTTGGAGTTTGTCAATGTCATTAACCACAAGTGCCATGTCATGGGCAAATCTTAAGTTGTTCAGTCTTCTGCCATTAATTCTAATTAATTTGTCTGCCCATAATTTCGCATTGATGGGATCACCTTGTTTAATGCCTCTTTCGATGTGGAAATCTGTAATTGGTTCCATAATGCCAACAAAGGCTGAGGAGATGCTAGATGTTATGGAGCACTCTGATATAAGCTGTGTCCATGCCATGTTTGGCTAATGCCTGCAGAACAGCATTCTGACTTACTGAATCAAATGACTTTTAAAAATCTACAAAGTCTATGCGAAGAGGCACCTGTTATTCGTTTTAAAGGCTAATTAGTTCTTGTAGAACCAGAATATAGTCAATTGTGCTAAGGCTGCTGTCGAAACCTGCTTGCTCAATGGGGTGGGCAGAATCAAGGATGGAACTGATTCAGCTAAACAAGATCTTTGTAAAAACTTTGAACAAAACAGACGGCAAGCATACAGGTCGATAGTTTTTAATGTCATGAATACTTCCTTTCTTGTGTAGCAGAATTATTTTAGCTTCATTCCATGATAAATGAATTGCTGCATTGTGAAGGCAATGAGAGTGGTCACAGCCCTGGGGTGGGCCATGCGGCGCCTTTATCAGGCTCAAAATTGGGTCATTGGGTATGCGCGAGCGTAACTCATCCCACCCTCATCCACTCCTACCGGACTATCTGTCTACATGAGCAGCCAACCCCACCTTGGGATTGGAGCTTAGAAGAATTACCCCCTCTCCTCCATATTCGTTGGATGGAAGGTACGGACTCTCAAAGAGAAGCGAGCGTCTACAGTCACCCTTGAAGGTGCCCACAGGGAACCACGTGGCGGCGACGCTGCCGTGACATGGGATCGAAGATAATCCCCAGCCATTCGGACGTCTGTTAAGGCAGGAAGAGAAGGTTTTAGCCAAGTGATTGATAGTTTCCTCACCAACTACCTTCAGAATATCAACACTGTGTCCATCGCCGCCAGTGGCCATTCCTTTTTTCATGCTACTGATAGCGTACCTAACTTCAGATGAAAGTATATGTGGCACTGTGGATATATTAGAGTGGTCGGAGGATACCAGACCTTCCTCTAAACTACCATATAGGTTGCTATAAAAACTTCTTATGAATTCTAGAATTTCATCTTTGTCAGCGATTCTGCCATTGCTTCCATACGTTTCTATTATTTGCTGCTTAATGTTGAAGTTGGTACTTCTCCACGCTTATTTAAAAAATGTGTTCATAATAGGCATTTTTTGGTATTTGATGAATTGTACCAGTCTCTCTCCTCCGTTGTTTCTTCCATCATTGCCCACCACCAAGTCACCCCATTTCCAGGTACTGAACTCGGCATTAAAGTCACCAATAATCGGTTTGAAGTGACAGCCCTTCCTTTCTCACAATTTTTCTTCAGGTTTTTATAAAAGTCTTTAATTTCCTCATCTGAGTGACTTGAAGTGGGAACATAGGCCTGCACGATCTGTACTTTACGACAAGACGAGTTTCTGCTGGTTGTTGCTTCAAGGAAAGATACCTCATCAGTGATGTTTTTGTCCATTATGAATCTAACTCCATTAAGTTTAACTTCAGGTTCACCACAGAAGTAAAACAGATTGCCAGAGTTTATACGGAAACAGTCTTCACCTTTACAGCATACTTCATTCAGGCTGACAATGCTCCAATGGATCTTATTGAGTTCTTCTTCAAACCTGTCATTTCCCAATTGCGAATGGCATTTGTAGGAACATACTTGCAAAGTTTGAGTTCTACTGTTAGTAAAACAACTTTTTTGAAAACATCAAACCTACTCCCACTCAGAGATCTGACTGTGGGGCTATTTTAACTCCAGATAATTTAACCTTAACATCCTTCACCATGAACTCTTAAGAGTGAAGCCTAATCACCATGCCTGCTTCAATGATGGATTGCTAATCCTCCCGCACTGATTTGCTCGCCGACCCAACTTCCCGCTGGAGTTGAGTACCCTAAACTTCCATTAGGTTTCTCAGCTCGATAGGGGCAACTCTTATGTGCTCAGAGTTGGAGTGAGAGAGACTAGAGGACTCAAACTTTCAAGCCCTTATATTATTGTTGCTATATCACTACAATATGCACCTCACTCCCATTACTATCAGGTTAACCCTAAATAATTTTAAATTAATGTTTCATTGATTTCAGAACAGAACTTGTATGTGAGAGCTGAATATAGGGCTCAAAGTAAACCAAGGCAGATATTCCAACACCAATCATTCAACATTATACAGAAGAGGAGGCTTGGGGCAATATCAAGATGGGGATACCGCTGCGGCCTCACGTAGTAAACACACAGATCATGTGGTATATATGAAATCATTGCATGATGTATGGTCCAGGCTGCATTACAACATAAACTCAAATGATGATTGACGAAATCATATTTTATAAATATGCGTTTCGGTTGTAATGTAGCCTGAACAAAAGTGAAACGTAACCATAACGCATCATATCTATAGCTGTTACAGAGTTGGAACGTGCAGACTGAATACATCACATGATGTCATATACACTACGTGATCTATGTGTTTACTACACGAGGCCGTGACGGTATCCCCATCTTGATATTACCCCTAATTTCTATGTCATATCTATCACTGTTACTGTCGTTTACGTCTTAATGCAGCCTGGATCATAGTGAAACGTAACTGTCGCACACGATATTGCTGATATCCAATTTCCAAATCGTATCTATCTCTGTTAGTATGGTCCAGTCTGCGTTACAACCTAAATGCAAATGGTTATTGACAAAATCTTTTTTATAAATATTTTATTTTGTATTAATGATTTTAACAGCAAATGCAACCACGCGAGGAAATAGAACGGAATCAAACACAAATCAATGGAATTGTGACTAATGACGTTAACATTACATGAACCGACGTTATGGAACGTTACTAATTGATACAAATAATCAGTTTGGAATGTTGTTGATATTTTAATAAAATTATTAACTGTGCAAGTAATAATTTTCTTGGAATTTAACTTTTTTAATTCGTAAAATTCTTTATTATTTTAGCTTTGGTTACATTCAATGGCCTAATGTGTATTCACAAATCGATTGAAGGTTGAACACGTCACACATGAAAGTACAGAGATGTCATATTCTCTTCATCCGGAAGTGTTTAGATCGCGAGATGGTAAGTGGTAGCAGCGGTATCCCAATCTAGAAATTACCCGCCATATTCTCTTGATCCGGAAGTGTTTACATCGTGAGGCGGTAAGTGGTAGCAGCGGTATCCCAATCTAGATATTACCCGAAATTAGGTATCCACAATTAGGTGTTAATTAACGATTTCACGATATGAGACATATTAGTGAAGGACTACTTTCCGTGGAAGGCCCTGTTAGTGACATTTAAAGCTGTGCGCGGAACGTATACTTCACATTAAGCATTGTAGTGACGTCATACTCTCTTTATCTGGAAGTGTTTACATCGTGAGGCGGTAAGTGGTTGCAGTGGTACCTCAATCTAGATATTACCCGAATGTTAGAGGGCTAGTTTTCTCATCTAACCTGGAACTTTTATTTGAGAATGTGTTGTAAGTATTATAACAAAACAATTGCTAGAAATGAAGTCTTCACGGGTGTACTGCCAGATAGTGTTTTCAAAACACAATCTGGTGGTACTCCCCTGAAGACTTCATTTCAAGCATACGCCGGGAAAGTCTCCGTTCTTACATAAAACAATTGCTGTATGCAAGATGTAAACTGTGATACAAAGATGACAAAAACAAAATGTGAAATTGATTATGAACTTGGCCAGTGGATGAGGGTACACCACTTTTGTGGAATTACATATGGGGGAAAAGTCAGGAATATCTGTCAATTGCAGTCCAGGGATAATATCAACTAATTTTCTGCTCAGTTACACAGTGCAGCCTTCTACATGCTGTAACTTTTTTCTTCTTCTTAATTTGACAAACTTACTGTAGACTGTGTGTGTTTAAAACCTGTTATATCATAACCACTAAATGGAAGAAAGTAGTAATGCTGTTATTGCGAACATCAAACCTTACTTTGTACAATAATTAATGAAAGTTTTATAATCATGGAAATTTTAAAATTTTTAATTCCATTGCTGTCACATTTTGATGCCTCCTGATCCAATTTAAAATATTTCAGCAAGACATCTGTGACATTCTTTTCAACATAAAAAAATGAGCTTTAATGAACAGACTTACAAAAAATACGATAAATTGTTTGGTGATGGTACAATAATAATGTTACTACAACAAATTGTATTTTTTTGTATGAAATTTGATGCAAACGTTCCTTATGCAGTACTAACAGAGAAAAAGTGCAGATCTAAGTAAGATAAAATATATTTTAGAAATAATTTCACACAAAATTTGCCATAAGCGCCAATGCTGGCTGATCGGTAAATGCCTTATGGAAATACCTTCAACATCAACAGTAGCACACTGGAATATCTTTGCTTACAGCAATATGACACGACTGTGGGCCTGGATGCAATTCAACCTACATACCTCTGCTAATAAATAGCAGCTAAAGAGAGAAACTTGCAAAAAATCAACAGGTATTAACACATATATCTTGTGCAACTCGTATGCACCAACCCACAATTCAAGCAAGTTTACCTCATTAGTGTATATTTTGTGGTGTTAATAGCATATCCCCTTACACAATATAGCCTAAGTAACTTGGATATCAAATTACAGAACAAAAGGACAATTCCTTCTTAGTAAATCGTTATTGAACCGGAGCCCTATAATTCTCCATTAATTACAAACATGATATGGAGAATAGCTGCCAGGCAACTATTATATCAGTACAATTGTGTTTCACAATTATTTTCACACTACTTTATCGACAGCGAACATCAAGCCATCAGTTTTATGGCACTTGATCCTATAAACATCAAAAGAAAATTATTTCAGGAAGAGTCTTCATCCCATAGTTTATCTGAGAAATTGTAAAATGATGATAGCTACCAATAAAATCAATGCCATTTCATTCTGCTAAATATTCATAAGAATATCAGTACACCAATCCAGTTTTTCCCCCTTAAATGGATTGGTGATTGAAGATGCACATTTTGTGACAGATTTGATATAAGAAACCAACACTGATAAGATAAGATTTAAAGACGAAAGGATAAGATTCTAAGAAAAATCTAAAATCAAGTCAAAACCCATCATGTCAGAAGAGGAGAGAAGAAGCAGGTCTGAGAGAATAAAGAAATACTAGGCACAAATGAAGGAAAAACATGCAAAGAAGTGACTGATTCATCATACCACAAAGAGGGTGAAACGAAAGAAGACGAAGAAACAAACACTGATAATGGCAACACCATGATACATGTAGTAACAAGATGTAATGTATGAGGCCAAGGAAAATAATGGAATTTTCTGGGCTTAGGAGGATGTAACTTATGTCAGATACAAATAATTGCTGGCAGATGGGGAAGATAACCAACCATCTTGGTCCCCCAGACGAAAACATCATTTCCTGTGGATCCCTGAGCTCATTAAGTCAGCCTTTGAATTCTGAGAGTAAAAACGTAAATATAGTTAAACAGGTGATCTTCCTCAAGCTAGAAAAAATGAAAGCAATTACTTTATCCTCTCATAAGCACACATGGCTGCTAAAATACATGCACGCAAATAATCACATCTATTTGAATCCACGTATACGCTTTGACAAGTATACATAAAAAAGAAAGGAAATACAGGTACAAAGAAATGGCTAGGACCATAGATGAAGACAATTAAACTGGGATTACTTTTAAGAATTACAAAATACTCTATGTCTGCAATATTAACAGAACCTCACCCATCAAAATTCTCATTTGCTTCTTGCCGAAGAGTCTCGTCAACACACTAGAAATTGTAAGTCCCATGTTTACCGACTTAAAACCAATCACTCGACAATTTTAGCAAATCAGAAATGCTGTGGTCTAATTAAATCTTTCTGATTAGCTTCATAAAACAACACTCACGTGCCACGTAGAGTGAAAACACTAAAACTGTTGACTATAACGTCATCCGCCTCAAAGAATATCAAATGTTTTGAACAATTACACAAACCAAAGATTGAAGTAAACTAAAAGCAACAACCAAAGATAAATATTAACGTCAACGATAACCATTCTAATCAGGGTTTTGTGTTGTAACGTAGACTTACAGAATGTTCAAATTCAATTCGAGCACTATACTCATGTAAAGCCGACAATGAATCGTATATCATAAATATAAACTCTAAGCCATCATCAAATATAACATTCACAAAGAATTGTCAACTGTACAGAAAGGGAAAACATTCACTGGAGCATCTTTATTCAGTGTCCCACCACAAGAATTAAAATGTTATCTACGAAAGCCTAACTACTTTAACTCCAAACTGGAAGAGTTTTAACTTCAGAACGAATTTTACTTCATGAAAAAAATTTCTACTTGGAATAATCAACCTCATTGGTTGGACATGTCGAAGACATGCGCCAGAAATCGCACGGAAAGGTCAGCCAATCGGGGGGGGCGTGGCCGGTGGCAGGAGGCCAGGGCAAGTAACCAGTAAGGTGTCCTTGGCTAGAATATATATGTGTCTAGTAATTCTTAGATATTTCAGTATGGATCGTGGTAAGAAAAAGCTTCCTTGGTCTGCTATAAGTGAAATTAACAAGAAAAGGAAAGAAGCTCAAGAACTATGTAAACGAAAGAGAGATAGTTTAGAAGAAACTTTAAAACTCAGTGATAGTGACAAAGATTTTTTTGGTGCTTTAGAAAAGTTGCATTTAGATGAAGAAGGAAATACTTCTAAACGTTTGAAGTCTGAATCATAGAATCAACCTCAGCCTGGTACCTCATGTGTTTCAGATTTCACCGACAGTGGTTTCCAAGAAAACAGTGTTATCATTCCAGCTGAAGAAATGTCTACCGACCAGAGACCGATGGCTCGACTTACTCAATCCAACACTAGTGCACAGTCTTCTAGTGGCAGTCAAGAATCAAAAACTTCGATTCCGTTTGTTCTATTCAAAGCGGTAGAACAAATTAAACAAAACTCTGTGGTTATTAGTAATACTCATACATTCTTTGTTTGGGGTTATGCTTACAAGTGGTTTGATGTTGTCGGTCCTTCTAAAATGGTAATTGCAAAACGTCTAGTAACTTCAGGAGCACAATTTATGACGAATCGATTAAGTCAGTTTTTAAGTAGAGCTCAATTTAATTCATTACCTAATAATTGTTTTGTCAAGAAACTGTGGATTACCTTAACTCCGATTGGATTGGAAGCTAGTTTTCAAACTGGTAGTACTTTAAGTGCAAGTGCCAGTATAAGCCATGTACCTATGTTAATTTACAATAAAGGAGCTAATTTAGCAATTGCACATGAACCAGTTACTGTAACTAGTGAATCTACTAAACCAATGGAAATCAGTAAAATGAGTGCCATTAGTAGTTTAGATAAAGTTATGTGGGGATCGAAAGCCATGAATGATTTCCCAAGTTGTTTAACAGTACCTCGGAATTGGCCCATATATGATTCATTCATAATACCTAGTGGCAAATCTGATGACAATGGTAATTTATATTCTACCAATGAAATCTATGGAGCTCCTCATTTACATAAACTATATGAACAAGGAGTTGCTGCTAAATCTGTAGATGGGAATGTAAGTTTTAAATATCAAAATGAACCACGAATTGGAGTTATTAAAAGTAGTACTGGAACAGACTATTATATTGGTAGTAATTCTCTTCCTGGCCGTTATAGTTCATCAGATAATAAGAAACTTAATGAGGTAAAGGATAAAGGTGTGAAACTGTTATCTGTTAATCTAGGTTTTTTGAGTTACCAACAAGGCATTGAAAAATCTCATACTCTTGGTGAACTTAATAAACAAACAAATGTAAAATTAATGCCTTCATTTACTTTAGGAATTAATCCTGTAGCGAATAATGTACCTGCTGATGCAAACAGTTATGTTAATGCCAAAATGATTTTAAAGATGGAAACTGCAATTGAAATTGCATTTTCTATTGAAACTTATAACACTATGGTTCAAACATTAGATCACAGTAATGACT
>JARYHS010013965.1:67870-89869 GCA_031002005.1 Vandiemenella viatica | reverse complement strand
TTGGTGGTTGTAGACAGACCACCAAACAAATTTAAACACTAGGCCGATCTACCCAACATTTTAGGGGTAAGGCCGGCCAGATTACAAATATAAAAACCTTCACCACATTGTCGTTGTTGTTGTTGTTTTTAGGGCTTTAGGGCGCGTCGACATCTGGGTCATTAGCGCCCTAACAAAAACAATAAATGACAATGTGGCTAAAATGTACCTCAATGGCCACCTGCATGGCCGACTGTAAAGGGGTCGGCCATACAGACAGCCCAATAAAATACTAAAATACAAACTGGCAAATCGCCCGAATGACCGACTGTAAAGAGGTCGGCCATACAGACGGTGATATAAATAAAATGTGCAACAATAAAACGATGGCTGTAAAATGGCCATAAATAAAAAGTACACGATACTGGATGGTTGGCTGTAAGAGGGCCAACCAGCTTTATCAAACACTAAAACACCGTTCACACTGGCTGGCTGTAAACGGGCCAGCCAGCTGTGGAATGTCAAACTAAAATAAAATAGTTACAATATTCTATATGGATTGGTGACTGTAGAGCGAACACCAATCCATTATAAAACTTAGGTTGATCTGCCCAAAATTTTAGGGGCTAGACCAGCCATTTTACAAAATTTTAAAGCTTTTACCACATTGTCATTGTTTAAAATAATGGGCAGATCGTTAGCTAAGCCAACATCTGCCCTTACATTTAAAAACAGTACACAATCAGTTAAAATGTGGCGCACCGTCAACGGTACGCCACAAGCATCGCATTCCGGAGGGTCCTCTCGGCGCAGAAGAAAACCATGAGTCAGAGGACAGTGCCCTATACGGAGGCGAGTAAGGATGTTGTTGTTGTTCGGGTTTTAGGGCGCGTCGACGACGAGGTCATTAGCGCCCTAACAAAAACCATGCGTGACAACGTGGCGAAATTGCCGTCTGTGTGGCCGACTGTAAAGGGGTCGGCCACAGAGACAGCACAATAAAATACTAACATACTAACTAAAATACCGTCTGCCTGGCCGACTGTAAATAGGTCGGCCACACAGACGGCAACATAAAATATAAAACTGTGACTAAAATATAAAAATAACATACATTAACTGGTTGGCTGTAGATGGGCCAACCAGGTTAAAAGACAAGTTAGATGGCTGGCTATAAGAGGGCCAGCCATATAAGCAGTGTCACAAGTAAAAAATGTACTTGGATTGGTGGTTGTAAAAGGCCACCAATCCAATCTAAAACCTAGGCCGATCTGCCCAAAATTTTTGGGACAAGACCGGCCAAGCAACAAAACTTTAAAACCTTAGCCACGTTGTCACCGTCATCGTTTAAAATAAGGGACAGATCGTTGGCTAAGCCAACGTCTGCCCTTAAGTCAAGAAATAAAACACAATCAGTTAAAATGTGGCGTACCGTCAAAGGTACGCCACAAGCATCACATTCCGGAGGGTCCTCTCGGCGGAGAAGGAAACTATGAGTTAGAGGACAGTGCCCTATACGGAGGCGAGTAAGGAGAACCTCATCCCTCCTCGCCCGCTGGAAGGAGCTGCTCCACGGCTGAACGGTCGGTTTGACCAGCCGGAGCTTGTTATTCTCAACTTCCAGCCACTGCCTCTGCCAAACATCAAAAACAAATCTCTTCGCCGCCGAGGCAAGGTCTGACTTTGGGACCTGTACAAAGTCGGTTCTGACCTTGTCGCAGGCTGACTTGGCAGCTACATCAGCTACCTCGTTCCCCCTGATTCCCACATGGCCCGGTACCCAGCAGAATAATACCTCCTTTCCACGAGATTGGAGGGAAAGGAGGGCGTCCTGGATGTCCTGGACTAGACGATCTGCTGGATACATATTTCCTATGGCCTGAACACAGCTCAGGGAATCACAGCATATGATGAAACGCTTTTCGCGATTTACTTTCATATGCTGGAGCGACTTTAGCACGGCGTAGCACTCGGCAGTATAAACGCTGCACCTGCCATCAAGTTTGTATGTGTAAGTCGCTCGAGGGAACACGACGGAGCAGCCAACTCCGTCAGCCTGCTTAGACCCATCCGTATACACCGGGGTAAAAATACGATGCTCATTTAGAACGTCTCTAAAAACATTTTTAAAAACACTGTCAGCGGTACACACTTTGTTGTACCGACACAGGTCTAAAATTATTCTGGGCCTCTTTAAAAGCCAGGGAGGAGATTTACTCCAACCCTGGTGATAAAAAGATGGAAGCTCTATTCCATATTGTTCTAAAATAGCCCTTGTACGGTAGCTGAACGGTTTAGTGGCTCTATGCCGGTTGGCATAGAGCCGTTCGTGGTTGGGATGAAGAACTATATCGTACACGGGACTGCCAGGTGTTATGGCAACGTGAAGGTAGTGTCGCACCATGAGGAGTTGCCGGCGGATCGTGAGCGGCGGCGGCTCGCCCGAGTCAGCACAAATGCTGACAATAGGGCTGGTGCGATATGCACCCGTGGCGAGCCGAATTCCAGCATGGTGGACACTATCTAGTATACGGAGATAGCTGTCCCGTGCCGAACCATACACGATACAACCGTATTCCAGCCGCGACCGTACAAAGGCTCTGTAAAATTGTAGCAGGCAGGAGCGGTCAGCGCCCCATGACCTGCCACACAGACATTTTAAAACATTTAGAGCTTTTGAGGCTCTGGCTTTCACATCTTTGAGATGTGGTAGCCAGGTTAATCTATTGTCTAAAATTAGGCCCAGAAACCGAACAGATTCCGTAAAACATAAGACAGTGTTCCTCAGGGTAAGGTGGGGCTCCGGTAAGAGACTCCTGTTGCGAGTAAAAAGTACACACCGGGTTTTCTCGGCAGAGAAACGAAAACCGGTGTGCACTGACCATTCATCCAGCCTGTTCAGCGCGAGTTGCAACTGCCGCTCTGCGCTTCTCAGGCTGGAAGATGCAATAAAAATTAAAAAATCGTCCACATACAAGGAGGACCGTATAGGACTCCTTATAATACTTAAAATGCTATTTATCGCAATAGCGAAGAGAGTCACGCTTAAAACTGAACCCTGAGGAACACCGTTTTCCTGAATAAAAAGATCAGACACTTCACTACCGACTCGGTACCGGAAGCAACGACCGGATAAAAATGATTTTAAAAAACGGGGTAGGTTGCCCCTGAAAACCCCATTCATGTAACTGTTTTAAAATCACATGCCGCCAGGTAGTAACGTAGGCCTTTTCAAGGTCGAAAAAAACGCCCACAAGATGTTGGCTGCGGACGAACGCGTCCTGTATCGCCGCTTCCAGCAGGATCAGGTTGTCCAAGGTGGAACGGAACTTCCTGAATCCACACTGAAAACGGCTCAGAAGATTACGGGATTCAAGACACCAGACGAGGCGGCGATTCACCATCCTCTCCAGTGTCTTCCCCACGCAGCTAGTCAAGGCAATACTACGATAACTACCTGGCAACAATTTGTCTTTCCCAGGTTTTAAAATGGGAATTAGTGTTGCTTCTTTCCACGAGTCGGGGAAGTGTCCTCCGGTCCATATATCATTAAAAATATCCAGAAGGTACCCCTTAGCATCTTTACTAAGATGCCTCAGCATCTGGTACTGGATCAAATCAGGCCCTGGAGCTGTGTCGTTAGCGCTATTCAAAGCCGACTCCAGCTCCCAGATTGTAAATGGGCAATTGTAGGCCTCTGTATTCGACGAATCGAAGCACAGCGGGCGCCTCTCGGCAGCGACTCTTCGTCGCTGAAACCGAGGGTCAAAGTTAGCGGACGAAGTGATAGCGGCGAAGTTCTCCGCCATCAGCTGCGCTATGCTTCGTTCGTCAGTAAAATACGTCCGTGATCCAGTAACCCAGATACTGGTGCGCGGGAGTACCTTCCAGATATACGGCGAATAGACTCCCATACTTTCGATGAAGGTGTGGAACGATTTATATTGCTCACAAAGTTCTGCCATGACCTCTTCTTGCTCTCCTTAATAACTCGACGCGCCTTAGCTCTGGCAATACGGAACGCTGCTAGGTTGTCAGATGTTGGGCACAACCTAAAGCGACGCAACGCCCGTCGGCGACCCCGGATGGCGGAACGACATTCGTCGTTCCACCAGGGTACGGGCGTCCTTCGCAGCGTTCCGGAGCTCTTCGGCATGGAAACGTCAGCTGCATGGTGAATCACTTCTGTAAAGTGATTCACCTTCTCCTGTATACTGCCACAGGGTTGCAGTTGTACAGCACGGCAGTAGAGCTGCCAGTCTGCACAACTAACGTTCCATTTACGTCGGTTATTTCCTCCTCCACGTTCACACTCAACGTGTATCCAAATTGGGAAGTGGTCGCTACCATGTAGGTCGCGATCCACTTCCCACTGCACGGAGTCCGCGATGGAGGGGGAGCACAAGGAAAGGTCAATGGCAGAAGACGTACCGGTAGCAGTGGTGAAATGAGTCATTTGCCCTGTATTCAGGATACAAATTTCCTCCTGCTCTATCAATCTACCAACCACTCGGCCCCTGGGGCAATCGGTGGTGGAACCCCACAACGCACTGTGGGCGTTGAAATCTCCCAAAAGGAGAAAGGGCCGAGTGAGTTGTCGTATAATGCCAACCAGGTCGTCGTAACCGACTGACACACTGGGTGGCAGATAGACAGAGCATACGGTCAGTTGGATTGGACCGTGTATTTTCACCGCTACTGCTTGTAGATCAGAGGTGAGAGCAATGGGTTCGGAGTGGACAGTGTTCCGAACCAACACGGCCACTCCGCCCTTCGCTCGATCACCCTCGGTATCGTCCTTCCGGAATATGTCATAACCTCTTAGCACTGGCTGATGTTGTGGTCTAAAATGTGTCTCCTGGAGACAGAGACACAATGGATTAGACCGTGCTAAGAGTTGGACTTCCTCTTTGTGAGCCTGAAAGCCGTTTACGTTCCACTGAAGTATGGGAGCCATTCTACCTATTTAAAACCACCCGCCCCGGGTCGGGTGGGTCAGGGTCTGGTGTCTGCTGAGGAACGGGACCAGGGTCTACGTCCACCAGCATAACGTCATCTTCGGGGTCCGAAGACGACTTTTGTTCTGAGGCCTCGGCGTCTTGGGAATCATTCTTCCGCCGAGGCCTTCCCCCCCTCTTCCCCCTGCCAGTTGGCGAACTGGGTGGGGAAGCAGAAGGGGATTTCAAGAACATGGTGGGGTCCGTTAGTTTGAACTTCGGACCCCGAACTCTCTGCACTACCTGCCATCCGCTTCCGACAAATGGCGGTTCAACTGCTTCTACAGCTGCAGATTCAGCTTTTCCCATGGGTGCTGCTTCTGCTGTTGCAGAGGCACCCACGGCTGCAGCTACTGGAGCGGATGGCCGTGCTTTGGCTGGTGGACTTGATGGACCTGCTGCTCTAGTGGTCGAGATAGCAGAAGCGCTACTACCGACGACCGCGGTCCCAGGTGTTAGGACCTTAGTGGGCTGCGCACCACACTTACACTGGCACGAGCATGTCGTGCTCGTGCCTGTGTCCACAACGGACGTCTGCGTAGCAACGCTCTCCTTCCTGACGGGAGTTGATAACGTTTTGGCGAAGCTAGTGGCGAAGACCGGTGGCGCCAGCGCCTTAAACCGTTTCTTCGCCTCGCCAAAGGATATTCTTTCCTTAGTCTTCAACTCCTGTACCTTCTTTTCTTCAAGGTACACTCGACACTCCCTGCTCCAGGCTGGATGAGACCCGGAGCAGTTGACACACACCTGTGGGAGGGTACAACTACTGCCTGGCTCGTGTGCAGCCTTTCCACATTTCCCACAGGTGGGGTTGCCCTTACACGTCATTGTCGTATGCCCGAACCGTTGGCACTTAAAACAGCGCATAGGGTCCGGGACATACGGACGGATATTAAGATTTAAATAGCCAGCCTTGATGGCTTTGGGCAACGTTGGAGTGTCGAACGTCAGAACGAAGGTGTCAGTCTTCTCAAGATTGCCGTTAACCCTTCGTTTTATCTGCCTAACCTCGACCACATGTTCAATTGACCATTCCTTAAGGAGTTCCTCGGGCTCAATATCGATAAGGTCGCGGCACGTGACCACGCCTTTACTCGAGTTAAGAGTTTTGTGGAGTTCGCACTTTACTGCGAACTCCCCGAGCTTCTCAGACTTAAGGAGGAGGACAGCCTGCTTATGGGTAGATGTTTCCAAAAGCAGGGTCCCGTTCCTCAGCTTCTTGACTGATTTAAGGGTCCCGGCAAGACCTTCCAACCCTTTTTGAATATAAAAGGGGGACACCTTCTCGAAGGATCCCTCCTTCCTTGACATTATAATGAAGGCATTGTCTATTACAACGTCCTTCCTGTAACTGCATCCATTTTCTGGGGGAGGGCTGTCAACCCTCGCCCGTTTGTTAGAGCTGGGTGTATTTTTATTAGCCTGCGACACACCCGGGCCGCAGGGGTTTTTGTTTTGCTTGTGAGGAGGAATGTTGGTCCCACGAGTAAAACAATTATAAACAGGAATGCTCATTACAACAGGGGTGCGCAGGTGCCCCTGAGGTTGCACGTTAGCGTGTGATCTACCTCTCACACATGCACCTCCTCGGCACGTGGCTGACCTTGAGGTTGAGGGGTTTTTTATAGAGGTTTGTACCGTCCTCGCGATCCGGGCGATGAAGCCAAGATCCCCGTTCTCCTAGGCACACAACGTTCCACCGCCACGCCCTACGGTGGTCGTTGAAGCATGGTAGGAGTTTACGGTGTGGGAAACTTGCGGCGCTCACAAGTTTCCAGCTCGGGCACCGCGGGTTCGCCAAACCCGTACCTGGCACTTGCGTACCAGGCCCCTGCGGGGGCGAGTAAGGAGAACCTCATCCCCCCTCGCCCGCTGGAAGGAGCTGCTCCACGGCTGAACGGTCGGTTTGACCAGCCAGAGCTTATTATGCTCTACTTCCAGCCACTGCCTCTGCCATACCTCAAAAACAATTCTCTTCGCTACCGAGGCAAGGTCTGACTTCGGGACCGGAGCAAAGTCGTTTTCGACCTTGTTGCAGGCTAACTTGGCAGCTGCATCAGCTGCCTCGTTCCCCCTGATTCCCACATGACCGGGTACCAAGCAGAATAAAACCTTCTTTCCACGTGATTGGAGGGAAAGGAGGGCGTCCTGGGTGTCCTGGACTAAACGGTCTGCTGGGTACATGGTTGCAAACGCGTGAATACAGCTGAGGGAATCACAGCATATGATATACTTCAAGTCGCGGCATACCTTCATATGCTGGAGCGACTTTAGCAGGGCATAGCACTCCGCAGTGTAAACGCTGCACCTGCTATCCAGCTTGTATCTATAAGTCGCTCGAGGGAACACTACGGAGCAACCTACACCGTTAGCCTGCTTAGACCCATCCGTATACACCGGGGTAAAATCGCGATGGTGATTCAAAACATCCATAGCGGTAAACGATTTGTTGTACCGCGACAGGTCTAAAATCGTTCTGGGCCTCTCTAAAAGCCAGGGAGGAGATTTACTCCATCCGTGGTGATAAAAAACGGGCAGCTCATATCCGTATTCTTCTAAAATAGCCTTTGTACGGTGGCTGAATGGTTTGGTCGCTCTGCTGCGATTAGCGTATAGCTGTTCAAATTTTGGTCGCATCACTACGTCGTGCACGGGACTACCAGGTGTTGTGGCAATATGTATATAGTGTCGCACCATGAGGAGATGCCGCCGGATAGAAAGCGGCGGCTCGCCAGACTCGGCACAAATGCTCGGAATCGGGCTAGTGCGATAAGCACCCGTGGCGAGCCGGATTCCTGCATGGTGGACACTATCCAGTATACGAAGATAACTGTCCCGTGCCGAACCATATGCGATGCAACCATATTCGAGACGCGACCGTACAAAGGCTCTATAAAATTGCAGCAGGCAGGAGCGATCAGCGCCCCACGACCTGCCATATAGACATTTTAAAAGATTAAGGGCTTTCAAGGCCCTGGCTCTCACATCTTTCAGGTGCGCAAGCCAGTTGAGCCTTGTGTCTAAAATGAGGCCCAGAAACCGAACGGTATCAGTAAAATTTAAAACGGTGTTCCTCAAGGTAAGGTGGGGCTCTGGTAAAAGTTTTCTGCTACGGGTAAAAAGTACACACCGGGTTTTCTCGGCAGAGAAACGAAAACCGGTGTGCACTGACCATTCATCCAGCCTGTTCAACGTGAGTTGCAGCTGCCGTTCTGCGCTCCTCAGGCTGGACGAAGCAATAAAAATTAAAAAATCATCCACATATAAGGAGTACCCTATAGGACTCCTTATTATGGCTGCTATGCTATTTATTGCAATTGCAAAAAGGGTCACACTTAAAACTGAACCTTGAGGAACACCATTTTCCTGAATAAAAAGATCTGAAACTTCACTACCGACTCGGTACCGGAAGCAACGATTTGATAAAAAAGATTTTAAAACACGGGGCAGTTTTCCCCTAAATCCCCATTCATGCAGTTGTTTTAAAATCACATGCCGCCAGGTAGTATCGTAGGCCTTTTCAATATCGAAAAACACTCCGATCAAATGTTGACTGCGGATAAATGCGTCCTGTATGGCCGCCTCCAGCAGGATCAGGTTGTCCATGGTGGAACGGAATTTCCTGAATCCACACTGAAAGCGGCTCAGTAGGTTTTGGGATTCCAGACACCAGACGAGGCGGCGATTCACCATCCTCTCCAGTGTCTTCCCCACGCAGCTTGTCAAGGCAATACTACGATAGCTACTTGGCGACGCCTTATCCTTCCCAGGTTTTAAAATTGGTATTATCGTTGCTTCTTTCCACGAGTCGGGGAAGTATCCCTCGGTCCAAATACAGTTAAAAATATCCAGAAGGTACTCTTTAGCATCATTACTAAGATGCCTCAGCATCTGGTACTGGATCATGTCAGGGCCTGGAGCAGTATCTTTAACGCTATTTAGCGCTGATTCGAGCTCCCAAAGTGAAAATGGGGTATTATAGGACTCAGAGTCCAACGAATCGAAGCAAAGCTTGCGCCTTTCCGCAGCAGCTCTTCGCTGCTGGTCGCGCTGAGGCAAATTGATAGAAGAAGTGGTGACAGCGAAATTTTCTGCCATCAGCTGCGCTATGCTTCGTTCGTCGGTAACTATACATCCCTGATCCAGTAATCCAGACACTGGTGGGCGAGAGTACCTTCCGGATATGCGGCGGATGGACTCCCATACTTTTGATGATGTAGTGGAACGGTTAATTGAGCTCACAAAGTACTGCCATGACCGTTTCTTACTCTCCTTTATCAACCGACGCGCCTTAGCTCTTGCAATACGGAACACTGCCAGGTTGTCGGATATTGAGCACAACCTAAAACGACGCAACGCCCGTCGGCGTTCCTGAATAGCGGAACGACATCCGTCGTTCCACCAGGGCACAGGCGTCCTTCGCAGCGTTCTGGAGCTTTTTGGCATTGAAACGTCAGCTGCACGGTGGATCACTTCAGTGAAGTGATCCACCTTCTGTTGTATACTCTCACGGTATTGGAGAACAACAGAGCGGTGAAACAGCTGCCAAACCGCGTTACTGACGTTCCATTTGCGCCGGGTGGCTGCCCCTCCTCGCTCAACCGCTACGTGCATCCAAATTGGGAAGTGGTCGCTTCCATGAAGGTCGCGATCCACCTCCCAATGGATCGAGTCCGCAATTGAGGGGGAACACAAAGAGAGGTCAATGGCAGAGGACGATCCGGAAGCAGTGGTGAAGTGGGTCATTTGTCCTGTATTCAGGATACAAATGCTTTCCTGCTCCATTAATCTACCAACCACTCGGCCTCTGGGGCAATCGGCGTTCGAACCCCACAACGCACTGTGTGCGTCGAAGTCTCCTACGAACAGGAAGGGCCGAGTAAGCTGTTGCAATAGGTCAACAAGATCGTCATAATCGACGGGCATATTTGGTGGTAGATAAATGGAGCACACGGTCAGTTTAATAGCACCGTGTATCCTCACTGCCTCTGCTTGTAGAGCAGAGGTGAGAGCAACAGGTTCGGAGTGGACAGTGTTACGGACCAACACAGCCACTCCCCCCTTCGCTCGATCACCCTCGGTATCGTCCTTTCTATAGATGTCATAACCTCTTAGCACTGGCTGATGTTGTGGTCTAAAATGTGTCTCTTGAAGTTGTTGTTGTTGTTGTTGTTAGGGTTTTAGGGCGCGTCGACGACGGGGTCATTAGCGCCCTAGCAACAACCAGGCGTGACAACGTGGCAAAATTGCCGTCTGTGTGGCCGACTGTAAAGGGGTCGGCCACAGAGACAGCACAATAAAATACTAACCTACCAACTAAAATACCGTCTGTGTGGCCGACTGTAAAGAGGTCGGCCACACAGACGGCTATATAAGATATAAGACTAAAACAAGACAATAAAATATGAAAATACATACGTTAACTGGTTGGCTGTAAAAGGGCCAACCAGTTTAAAAAGCAACTTAGCTGGTTGACTGTAAAAGAGCCAGCCATATAAGCAGTGTCAAAAGTAAAAACGGTACTTGGATTGGTGGTTGTAAAGTGCCACCAGTCCAATTTAAAACCTAGGCCGATCTGCCCAAAATTTTTGGGACAAGACCGGCCAAACTGCAAAACTTTAAAACCTTAGCCACGTTGTCACGGTCATCGTTTAAAATAAGGGACAGATCGTTGGCTAAGCCGACGTCTGCCCTTAAGTCTAAAAACAATATACATTCGGTTAAAATGTGGCGTACCGTCAAAGGTACGCCACAAGCATCACACTCCGGAGGGTCCTCTCGGCGGAGAAGGAAACCATGTGTCAGAGGACAGTGCCCTATGCGGAGGCGAGTAAGGAGAACCTCATCCCTCCTCGCCCGCTGGAAGGAGCTGCTCCACGGCTGAACGGTCGGTTTGACCAGCCGGAGCTTGTTATGCTCAACTTCCAGCCACTGCCTCTGCCAAACATCAAAAACAAATCTCTTCGCCGCCGAGGCAAGGTCTGACTTTGGGACCGGGTCAAAGTCGATTCGGACCTTGTCACAGGCTAACTTGGCAGCTTCGTCAGCTGCCTCGTTCCCCCTGATTCCCACATGGCCTGGTACCCAGCAGAATACCACCTCCTTCCCACAAGTTTGGAGGGAAAGGAGGGCGTCCTGGATATCCTGGACTAGACGGTCTGCTGGGTACATAGTTGCTAATGCCTGAATGCAACTAAGGGAATCACAGCATATGAGGTACTTCTTCTCGCGGCGTGCCTTCATATGCTGGAGCGACTTTAGCAGGGCATAGCACTCCGCAGTGTAAACACTGCACCTGCTATCCATCTTGTATTTGTAAGTCGCTCGAGGGAACACTACTGAACAGCCTACACTGTTAGCCTGCTTAGACCCATCCGTATACACCGGGGTGAAAGTGTGATATTGATTTAAAATATCCGTAAAAATATTAATAAAAACACTGTCAGCGGTTAGCAGTTTGTTATGCCGTGACAGTTCTAAAATTAATCTGGGCCTCTTTAAAAGCCAGGGAGGGGATTTACTCCAACCCTGGCGATAAAAAGAGGGAAGCTCGAATCCGTAATGTTCTAAAATAGCCTTCGTACGGTAGCTGAACGGTTTAGTGGCTCTATGCCGGTTGGTATAGAGCCGCTCGTAGCTGGGATGTAGAACTATGTCGTACACGGGACTACCAGGTGTTATGGCAATATGCATATAGTGTCGCACCATGAGGAGTTGCCGGCGGATGGTTAGCGGCGGCTCGCCCGAGTCAGCACAAATGCTGACAATAGGGCTGGTGCGATATGCACCCGTGGCGAGCCGAATTCCTGCATGGTGGACACTATCCAGTATCCGAAGATAACTGTCCCGTGCCGAACCATATACGATACAACCATACTCGAGACGCGACCGTACAAAGGCTCGATAAAACTGTAGCAGGCAGGAGCGGTCAGCGCCCCACGACCTGCCGCACAGACATTTTAAAATATTAAGAGCTTTTAAGGCCCTGGCTTTCACATCTTTGAGATGCGGAAGCCAGTTAAGCCTGGTGTCAAAAATGAGGCCCAGAAATCTAACTGTTTCAGTAAAACTTAAAACGGTGTTCCTCAAGGTAAGGTGAGGCTCAGCTAAAAGGCTTCTGCTGCGAGTAAAAAGTACACACCGGGTTTTCTCGGCAGAGAACCGAAAACCGGTGTGCACTGACCATTCGTCCAACCTGTTCAGCGCGAGCTGCAGCTGCCGCTCTGCGCTTCTCAGGCTGGACGATGCAATAAAAATTAAAAAATCGTCCACATATAAGGAGAACCGAATGGGACTCCACATAACCATAGATATGCTGTTGATTGCGATAGCAAATAGGGTCACGCTTAAAACTGACCCCTGAGGAACACCGTTTTCCTGAATAAAAAGATCAGACACTTCACCACCGACTCGGTACCGGAAGCAACGACCAGATAAAAATGATTTTAAAAAACGGGGTAGATTTCCCCTAAAACCCCATTCATGCAACTGTTTTAAAATAACATGTCGCCAGGTAGTATCGTATGCCTTTTCAAGGTCGAAAAAAACACCCACAAGGTGTTGGCTGCGGATGAACGCATCCTGTATTGCCGCCTCCAGGAGGATCAGGTTGTCCAAGGTGGAACGGAACTTCCTGAATCCACACTGAAAGCGGCTCAGGAGATTACGGGATTCAAGACACCAGACGAGGCGGCGATTGACCATCCTCTCCAGTGTCTTCCCCACGCAGCTAGTCAAGGCAATACTACGATAACTACCTGGCAACAATTTGTCCTTGCCAGGTTTTAAAATGGGAATTAATGTTGCTTCTTTCCACGAGTCGGGGAAGTGTCCTCCGGTCCAAATATCGTTAAAAATATCTAGAAGGTACTTTTTAGCATCCTTACTGAGATGCCTCAGCATCTGGTACTGGATCAGATCAGGCCCTGGAGCAGTGTCATTTGCGCTGTTTAGTGCTGACTCCAGCTCCCAAGATGTAAATGGGCAGTTGTAGGCCTCTGTATTCGACGAATCGAAGCACAGCGGGCGCCTCTCGGCAGCGACTCTTTGTCGCTGAAACCGAGGGTCAAAGTTAGCAGACGATGTGATGGCGGCGAAATTCGCCGCCATCACCTGCGCTATGCTTCGTTCGTCGGTAATTATACGTCCGTGATCCAGTAACCCAGATACTGGTGTGCGGGAGTACCTTCCAGATATACGGCGAATGGACTCCCATACTTTCGATGACGGTGTGGAACGATTTATTGTGCTCACAAAGTTCTGCCATGACCTCTTCTTACTCTCCTTAATAACACGGCGCGCCTTAGCTCTGGCAATACGGAACGCTGCTAGGTTGTTAGATGTAGGGCACAACCTAAAACGACGTAGCGCCTGTCTACGACCCTGGATGGCGGAACGACAATCGTCGTTCCACCAGGGGACGGGCGTCCTTCGCAGCGTTCCGGAGCTTTTCGGCATGGAGACGTCAGCTGCACGGTGAATCACTTCTGTGAAGTGATTCACCTTCTCCTGTATACTGCCACAGGGTTGTAGCAGTACAGAACGGCAGAAGAGCTGCCAATCTGCACCACTGACGTTCCATTTACGCCGGTTATTACCTCCTCCCCGCTCACACTCAACGTGCATCCAAATAGGGAAGTGGTCACTTCCATGTAGGTCACGATCCACCTCCCAATGCACGGAGTCCGCGATGGAGGGAGAGCACAAGGAAAGGTCAATGGCAGAAGACGTACCGGTAGCAGTGGTGAAATGAGTCATTTGCCCTGTATTCAGGATACAAATTTCCTCCTGCTCTATCAATCTACCAACCACTCGGCCCCTGGGGCAATCGGTGGTGGAACCCCACAACGCACTGTGCGCGTTGAAATCTCCCAAAAGGAGAAAGGGCCGAGTGAGTTGTCGTATAATGCCAACCAGGTCGTCGTAGCCGACTGACACACTGGGTGGCAGATAGACAGAGCATACGGTCAGTTGGATTGGACCGTGTATTTTCACCGCTACTGCTTGCAGATGAGAGGTGAGAGCAATGGGTTCGGAGTGGACAGTGTTCCGAACAAACACGGCCACTCCGCCCTTCGCTCGATCACCCTCGGTATCGTCCTTCCGGAATATGTCATAACCTCTTAGCACTGGCTGATGTTGTGGTCTAAAATGTGTCTCCTGTAGACAGAGACACAATGGATTAGACCGTGCTAAGAGTTGGACTTCCTCTTTGTGAGCCTGAAAACCGTTGACGTTCCACTGAAGTATGGGAGCCATTCTACCTATTTAAAACCACCCGCCCCGGGTCGGGTGGGTCAGGGTCTGGTGTCTGCTGAGGAACGGGACCAGGGTCTACGTCCACCAGCATAACGTCATCTTCGGGGTCCGAAGACGACTTTTGTTCTGAGGCCTCGGCGTCTTGCGGATCTTTCTTCCGCCGAGGCCTTCCCCCTCTCTTCTCCCCACCAGTTGGGGAACTGGGTGGGGAAGTAGAAGGGGACTTCAAGAACACAGTGGGGTCCGTGTGTTTGAACTTCGGACCCCGAACTTTCTGCACTAACTTCCATCCGCTTCCGGCAGATGGCGTTTCTGCTGCTACTATCGGTGGAGATGTAGCTTTTGCCATGGGTGCTGCTTCTGCTGTTGCAGAGGCACTCACGGCTGCAGCTACTGGAGCGGATGGCCGTGCTTTGGCTGGTGGACTTGATGACCCTGCTGCTGTAGTGGTCGGGTTAGCAGAAGCGCTACTACCGACGACCGCGGTCCTTGGTGTTAGGACCTTAGTGGGCTGCGCACCACACTTGCACTGGCACGAGCATGTCATGCTCGTGCCCGTGTCCACAACGGTCGTCTGCGTAGCAACGCTCTCCTTCCTGACGGGAGTTGACAACGTTTTGGCGAAGCTAGTGGCGAAGACCGGTGGCGCCAGCGCCTTAAACCGTTTCTTCGCCTCGCCAAAGGATATTCTTTCCTTAGTCTTCAACTCCTGTACCTTCTTTTCTTCAAGGTACACTCGACACTCCCTGCTCCAGGCTGGATGTGACCCGGAGCAGTTAATGCACACCTGTGGGAGGGTGCAACTTGCACCCGGTTCATGAGCCGGTTTTCCACATTTCCCACAAGTGGCGTTGCCCTTAAAGTTCGCCATCGTATGCCCGAATCGCTGGCACTTAAAGCAGCGCATCGGGTCCGGGACATACGGGCGAACATTCAAATTTAGATATCCGGCTTTAATGGATTTCGGCAACGTCGGAGTGTCGAACGTCAGGACGAAGGTGGCAGTCTTCTCAAGATTGCCGTTAACCCTTCGTTTGATCTGCCTAACCTCGACCACATTATCTGATGCCCACTCCTTAAGGAGTTCCTCGGACTCTATATCTATTAAGTCTCTGCAAGTGATGACTCCTTTGCTAGAGTTTAGAGTTTTATGGAGTTCGCATTTCACTGCGAACTCCCCGAGCTTCTCACACTTAAGGAGTGAAACAGCCTGCTTGTGGTTAGATGTTTCCAGAAGCAGGGTCCCATTCCTCAGCTTTTTGACACTCTTTAAACTACCCGCTATTCCCTCCAATCCTTTGTTTATATAAAACGGAGAGACCTTCTCAAAGGATCCCTCCGTTCTTGCCATTATTACAAAGGCGTTGTCTATAAGACAAACCCTTCCGTTACAGTTATCTTGTTCCGGCGGAGGGCTGTCAACCCTCGCCCGCTTGTTGGAACTGGGTGTATTTTTTTTAACCTGCGGCACACCCGGACCGCAGGGGTTTGGTTTTTGTTTGTGAGATGGAATTTTGGTCCCACGAGCAAAAACATGATAAAAGGAAATGCTTATTACAACAGGGGTGCGCAGGTGCCCCTGAGGTTGCACGTTAGCGTGTGATCTACCTCTCACACATGCACCTCCTCGGCACGTGGCTGACCTTGAGGTTGAGGGGTTTTTTATAGAGGTTTCTACCGTCCTCGCGATCCGGGCGATGAAGCCAAGATCCCCGTTCTCCTAGGCACACAACGTTCCACCGCCACGCCCTACGGTGGTCGTTGAAGCATGGTAGGAGTTTACGGTGTGGGAAACTTGCGGCGCTCACAAGTTTCCAGCTCGGGCACCGCGGGTTCGCCAAACCCGTACCTGGCACTTGCGTACCAGGCCCCTGCGGGGGTGTCTCTTGAAGACAGAGACACAATGGATTAGACCGTGCTAAGAGTTGGACTTCCTCTTTGTGAGCTTGAAAGCCGTTGACGTTCCACTGAAGTATGGGAGCCATCCAACCTTTTTAAAACCACCCGTCCCGGTTCGGGTGAGTCCTCCGACGGTGATTGCTGAGGAACGAGACCAGGTCCGTCCACCAGCATAATTTCGTCTTCGGGGTCCGAAGACGATTTTTGTTCGAAGGCCTCGTGGTCTTGCGGATTTTTCGTCCGCCGAGGCCTTCTCCCCTTCTTCTCCCCGCCAGTTGGAGGTCTGGGCGGGGATGCGGAAGGGGACTTGATAAACATAGTGGGGTCCGTGTTTTTAAACTTCGGACCCCGAATCTTCTGCACTGTTTGCCATCCGCTGTCGGCAGATGGCGTTGCCGTTGCTACTTCTGATGCAGATGGTGCTTCTGCTGTGGGTGCTCTTTCTGCTAATGCAGAGGCACCCACGTCTGTAGCTACCGTAGCAGATGGCTGTGCTTTGGCTGGTGGACTCTTGGGATCTGCTGCCATTGTGGTCGGGTTAGCAGAAGCGTTGCCGCCGACGACCGCGGTCCTTGGTGTTAGGACCTTAATGGCCGTTGCACCACACTTGCACTGGCACGAGCATGTCGTGCTCGTGCCCGTGTCTACAACGGTCGTCTGCGTAGCAACGCTCTCCTTCCTGACGGGAATTCATGACGTCTTGGCGAAGCTAGTGGCGAAGACCGGTGGCGCAAGCTCCTTAAACCTCTTCTTCGCCTCGCCATAAGATAGTCGTTCCTTTGTTTTCAACTCCTGTACCTTCTTTTCTTCAAGGTACACTCGACACTCTCTGCTCCAGGCTGGGTGAGACCCGGAGCAATTGACACACACCTGTGGGAGCGTGCAGCCAGTGCCAGGCTCATGAGCTGCCTTTCCGCACTTCCCACAGGTGGGGTTGCCCTTGCAGGTCGCCGTCGTATGACCGAACCGCTGGCACTTAAAACAGCGCATCGGGTCCGGTACATACGGGCGAATATTGAGCTTCAAATAGCCTGCCTTGATGTCTTTTGGCAACGTCGGAGTGTCGAACGTCAGGACGAAGGTGGCTGTCTTCTCAAGACTGCCGTTAACCCTTCGTGTGATCTGACGAACCTCGACCACGTGATCTGTTGACCACTCCTTAAGGAGTTCCTCGATCTCTAAATCCATAATATCCCGGCAGGTGATGACGCCCGTACTGGAATTTAGAGTTTTATGGAGTTCGCACTTCACTGCGAACTCCCCGAGCTTCTCACACTTAAGGAGTTGGACAGCCTGCTTGTGGGTGGATGTTTCCAAAAGCAGCGTCCCATTCCTCAGCTTTTTTACCGATTTAAGGGTACCCGCTATACCCTCTAACCCTTTATGGATATAAAAGGGAGAGATCTTTTCAAAAGATCCCTCCGTCTTTGTCATTATCACGAAGGCATTATCTATTAAATAATCCTTCCCGTTACTAGTGCTCTGTTCAGGAGGAGCGCTTTCCACCCTCGCACGCTTACCACTGTTTTGGGCGTTAAAGTGACGTTGCCCCTGCGGGTTGCCCAGGCCGCAGGAGGAAGGGTTTGGTTTGTTATTTCTTCTCGTTTTGATCCCACGAGTTCGGAGGAACTAAATGTCGAGTGACGTGGAGCCCCCGCATCACGGCACCAAGCCCAATACAACAGGGGTGCGGCAGGTGCCCCTGAGGTTGTACGCTAACAGGTGGTTTGCCTCACCACTCATCCACCTCCTCGGCACGTTACTCACCTTGAGGTTGAGGGTTTTTTTATAGAGGTTTCTACCGTCCTCGCGATCCGGGCGATGAAGCCAAGATCCCCGTTCTCCTAGGCACACAACGTTCCACCGCCACGCCCTACGGTGGTCGTTGAAGCATGGTAGGAGTTTACGGTGTGGGAAACTTACGGCGCTCACAAGTTTCCAGCTCGGGTACCGCGGGTTCGCCAAACCCGTACCTGGCACCACATTGTCATTGTTTAAAATAAGGGACAGATCGTTGGCTAGGCAACGTCTGTCCTTCAGTTTAAAAACAACAAACAATCAGTTAGAATGTGGCGCACCATCAAAGGCACGCGACAAGCATCACATACCAGTGGGTCCTCTAGGCGGAGAAGGAAACCCTGTGTCAGAGTACAGTGCCCTATACGGAGGCGAGTAAGGAGAACCTGATACCACCTCGCCCGCTGGATGGAGCTGCTCCACGGCTGAACGGTCGGTTTGACCAGCCGGAGCATATTATGATCGACTTCCAGCCACCGCCGCTGCCATACATAAAAAAAAATCTCTTCACCGCCGAGGAAAGATCTAACTTTGGGACTGGGTCAAAGTCGTTTCTGACATGGTCGCAGGCTAACTTGGCAGCTACATCGGCTGCCTCGTTCCCCCTGATTCCCACATGGCCTGGTTTCCAGCAGAATAGTACCTCCTTTCCACGAGATTGAAGGGAAAGGAGGGCGTCCTGGATGTCCTGGAATAGACGGTCAGCTTGGTACATGTGTGTTAAGGCCTGAATACAGCTGAGGGAATCACAGCAAATAATATAATTCATATGGTGGCTTAACTTCATATGCTGGAGCGACTTTAGCAGGGCGAAGCATTTGGCAGTGTAACGGTGCACCTGCTATCCAGTTTGTATCTGTAAGTCCCTCGAGGGAACACGACAGAGCAACCTACTCCGTTAGCCTACTTAGACCCATTCGTAAATACGGGGGTAAAATCGTAATGCCGGTTTAAAACATCTCTAAATATTCTGATATAAACATTGTCTGCGGTATACAGCTTGTTGTACCTGGACAGTTCAAGAAACGTTCTGGGCCTCTTTAATAGCCAGGGTGGAGATTTACTCCAACCTTGGTAATAAAAAAGCGGCAGCTCACAACCATAATGTTTCAAAATAGCCTTTGCACGGATACTGAACGATTTCGTCGCCCTATGGCGGATGGTGTAGTGCCGTTCGAAGTTGGGATGCATCACAACGTCGTGCACGGGACTGCCAGGAGTAGCGACATTATGGATATAGTGTCGCACCATGAGGAGTTGCCGGCGGCTCGCCAGACTCAGCACATATGCTGGGTATCGGACTGGTGCAGTAGTCACCCATGGCGAGCCGGATTTCTGCATGGTGGACACCATCTAGCATCCGAAGATAACTGTCCCATGCCGAACTGTATACAATGCACCTATACTCAAACCGCGACCGTACAAAGGCTCTATAAAATTGTAGCAGGTACGAGCGATCAGCGCCGCATTCCCTGTAACAGACATTTTAAAACATTTAAAGATTTTAAGGGTCTGGCTTTCATATCTTTAAGATGTGGTAGCCATCTGAGCCTTGTGTCAAAAATGAGGCCCAGAAAACGAACAGTATCGGTAAAATGTAAAACGGTGTTCCTCAAGGTAAGGTGGTGCTCTGGTAAAAGACTTCTGCTACGAGTAAAAAGTACACACTGGGTTATCTCAGCGGAAAAACGAAAACCGGTGTGCACTGACCATTCGTCCAGCCTGTTCAACGAGACTGTCAACTGCCGCTCAGCGTAGGCCTTTTCGATATCGAAAAAAATACCAACAAGGTGTTGGCTGCGGATGAACACATCCTGTATTACCGCCTCCAGCAATATCAGGTTGTGCAAGGTGGAACGGAACTTCCTGAATCCACACTGAAAGTGGTTCATAAGGTTTTACACCTGGCTGTAGACAGGTATAAAAAGCCTACCTACACCAACCCGGAATCACTTCTGCACTGCGGTTCGAAGAGTAAGGTCAGTTTTATTCTTAAATAAAATACTGTACATTATTACAGTTCGCTCTTAAAAAGTATACTATATATTATATTTCTTACACAGAAATTCACTCATTATGTGAAAAATTAAATACTTCAGCTCTTGCTGGTAAGAGATAGAAATACATATCAATAAATTATTCAATTTTGTTCCTAGTGTTCACGGTCTAAAGTATTATTCTTTTTCTTTGATTTTAGCTACAGCAGAGTTGAGCCAGTTTGATGATTATGGTAAGAATTTTTTGTTTATTGTTCATTATACTGTAAAGTGTTGCTAGTTTTCTCGTGACACGATTGATTTTCTTTTGTAGGAACTGACGAACTTGTGAACATTCCAACCAACGAACTGAGTGGTGGTGAGAATTTTTCTTTTTTAACTTGTATTTATGTTTTACAAAGTTATTTTTATCTATTTCATTCTTTTCTGTCTCCAAAATTTTCCCAACTGGAAATGCTTGTCTTTGAAGGTATGTGTGCCATTGAAGTTGTGTACTTATCTGTTTTTAACTTGTATTTTTTTTCTTTTTTGTATTTAAATTAATATATACACTCTATTTATGTTTCGTATATGGAAGCTAGTTCTAGCGAGCCAAGTAAAAGGAAGGAGGCTCCAATATGGTCTATCTCCAAACGACAACGAACTGTTTCCAGTAGTAAGTACAAATATTTTTAATATGTTTTGTTTTTCATAAAACGAATTGCTTTTTTCATGTTACTAAACAGTGGAATTTAGATGTCATAGGGTCAAAACAAAGCCTACGTTCCTCAAGTGTGCCACCGACGCCATCACCACATAGATGGATAAAACCTACGCTTACCATTAGTTTTGCTTCAACGGCTGCAGGATCCAACCAATCACCACAGCCAGCAGGAGATCCACCTACACACCAGAACCATACAGCTAATGGTAAGTCATTACTACTTCTTGGAATAAGTCATTGCTTTTTGTTTGCATATTTATTTATTTTTTCCATGTTACGAAAATTTTTCCCTTTTTCTGTTTCGAATTCCAGTATACAGGTGTCGGCCGAAAACATGAATGAACCTGCCGCCCTCAACAGGAATGATCCTGCTCCATCACCAATGTGGTGGCCCTGGGAATCGTAGGCCGCTGCAGGGCCAAGCATGCAACAAGTCGCACCCATACCAGCCACGGCAGATCCAAGCAGGCCTAACGCCGCTCCTCGCCGGCCCACCACCACCACCACATCAACGTGGCGGCCGACCCCAGCATCTCGCCATCACCACCTAGTAATAATCCAGTAGCATCATGCAGTCACAGCGATGCATCAACGGGGGTAAGTTGACAGCATCGTCCTTAGTCCTTGAAGACAGACAAATTGCGCGAAGAAATGGCAGCGAAGCTGCCTCGAGCACACTGGCTGGGTGCATCTGATTGTACAATTAAACCATTACATTACGATGATTTAATGTTATATACACATTTAAGAGATGTAAATCTTTGTATTTCAAAAAATTTATTACCCGTAGATAAACAATTTATTTCTTTTTTTGATCGGTCAAAACATACATATAGACGATTTGATCATTTCATGCGATTCATGAGATTACAACCTATTAGTGATTTCAAATGGTTGGCTTATGAAAAACATTCTCCAAAAATAAAATGGCAGATTCAAATTTTAAATTTATGTTATAAAGTAATAGGACTTAATATCTCTCATACACTCAAAAAAACGAATGTTGGTTCATCTACTGAATTATTAAGAGCACCAATGTTGAAAGGTGTATATTGTGTTCAATGCCTTCATTTGTATGTGATTAATATTCATGATGATATTGCTCTTAAAAATATGGAAGAAAGATTTCTTCCTGAAAATAGTGGTTACAGAATACAATTTGATTTTGTAACAGAATTGCCTCATTTTGGCCATTATAGTTTTGACGAAAAAAATATTTTTTGTAAAAATTTTAATGATTATTTAAGCACAGTATATTCAATGAGTAATTATTTATTTTGTAATTGTTGTTTGAAAGCACGTTTTTCCGAAAGAATTTTCGGACCAAATACTGCTAAATTTGTACTTAAATCTGCTCATGGTAATATTG
>JARYHS010013965.1:26874-66870 GCA_031002005.1 Vandiemenella viatica | reverse complement strand
CCATTTCATTCTTTAGCATTATGTTTAGGACCCTTATCTAAAAATTTCAAATTACCTGAATACTGAAATAAAATCAAAGACAAACCGTTCATACCTGATGTATGTACCTAAATTTACTGATACTACTTCTCATAAGTAATATGCAGCAGTCATTAAATATAATATATCAATTTTTTTATCAGACACAAGATGGGACTTGAAATATTTTTCTACTTTTATTACTTATTGCGCCATCCAGCAGGTGGCGAGCGAGCTGGCACCATTGTCTGCAGTGCCCCCCAGGGGCTGGGTGGACACTCGCTTCACCCCCTTATCCTGGGGAAGTTATGTCAAAATGATGTATTGCATCATAATTTGGGTGCACAAGGGACTTATATTTCTGATGTATTTGCTAAGAACCCACTGACAATTTGTGGTACCTGGTTGTGGTGCCTGTGCAAGACAAAAAGCCAGTTACATGACTTGAGATTTCTAAAACTTTTACTTCGCCAGGAGAAGCAGGAGAAAAAATGGAATGTAGTAGCAGAGAGAAAGGAGAATCCATTTTGGAATTATTTTCACAGAAGACTGCCACTGATATTTAACAAACTAGAAGGGAAATAATTATATTAGTTACAATGATACTACCATCATATCAATTTCCTTTAATAACTGTGTTTAAATGTTCCGCACCTGTTCAAGAGGGTTGAAAATACGAGTTTTCCGAAGTGTATAGACAGAACAAATTCTGAAAATTACTGTAACGCTATAAAATCAGTTTTAAATAAAAAAATATACCAGATACGGAGTTTTCTGCTAGAACTAACAAAACTACCACAGAAAGCGTCTTCTTGCAGCAGTAAAACAGCTACACTATTCCACAATAATAAAACATGTTAAGCTGCAAATGACAACGCAGCTCTACAATCCACAATAGTGTTAGAAGTAAGAATATAATTAATTCTATCAAATATCATTGCAACTAAGGAACCCATGTACGTTAAATAATAATAATAATTTTTATTGCCAATATGCTTAAACATAATAACGTAATTATCGTAATTCCATCTAACAACTTGTTACTGTAAACAACAGAAATAACGAAATTAAGTCAGTTATTCACTTGTCGTCGTCTGCTTTTGAACCAAAGACGTTACACGTATCATCACTGCGACGTAACTTCCGCTTGTGGTGGTGGTGGGGGGATTTCTGCTCTGTATTGGGTGTACCCACAGACGCACGTGAAAAGATCGACATAAATATCAAAGTGACTTAATGAGCATTGGGGAACACTTTTGCAGAGGTGTTCTCTGATAAGTCTGGTCTCATGCACAATTATGAATGTAATTTTACCGTAAATTGCACGTCACCTTTCTTTATAAAACCCTACCCAGTCCCAATGGCTAAAAGAGATCAATTTAACGAAGAAATTAACAAAATGTTGAAATGGGAAATAATAGAAAGATCTAACAGCCCATTTAATAACCCTCTTGTTGTAACAAAAGCAGATCAATCGGTCCGGTTAGTTTTGGATGGCAGAGCGCTTAATAAACTATTGGTCACCGAGAGGAACCACCCACCACCAATTCATAAAATTGTACACCATTTCCATGGTAAGAAATTCCTTTCATCCATTGATCTCACATCGTCGTATTGGCAAGTAAAGATTCCAAATGATTCTAGGAAATATACCGCTTTTCTTTATCAAGGTAGAACGTATCATTTTAAGGTCTTGCCATTCGGATTAAACAATGCTGTTGCCAATTTTATCAGAGCACTAGACATGGTTTTAGGGCCAGAATTGTGGAAGAAAGTGTCTTTGTTGACGATATCTTGATTGCAACCGATACCGTAGAAAAACATTGGAAAATATCAAGACAAGTATTATCAGCGTTACCTAAAGGAGGAATGACTATAAAATTTTAAAAAAATGTGTATTCTTAACAGACAAATTAGAATTCTTGGGACACACCATAACTCCTACGGCAATTGCTCTTAGTGAAGATAAACTCCGGGCCATTGAGGATTTCCCAATACCACGGAATAAAAATCAGTTACAGAGTTTTCTTGGATTGTGTAACTATTATAGGGATTATGTGAAGGGTCAGATACTCAATAGTGTCAGAGGCGTAATGAATTATAGTAACTATTACTAAAGTACAGGAATTTGTTCGAGCGACAAAAGTCGCCAGCCAGCCGTTGACCTGATGACAGAGGCGATTTCGCCACTTACGGGGCCGCGCGGGCATCACCACTTCAGGACTGTGCAGTTCGCTTGATAGTGGGTGCGATGTCCGACAGTTTACTGCCGCCCCGCTAAGCAGGTCAACCGAGCCTTCATTTTAAGTAATGTAGCAAGGAGCGGTCACTTGGAGACCGGAGCCGATCGTATGCGCCTCGGGCATCGACTTGCCGACCCATCCAGATATCCGCTCGTCGTCTAATCGCTAAGTGCTTTTCTGCAAACCGACACGGAATGGACTGTGGTTTTCGGCGATTACTTGCCATGTATCGCAACTTCTACGGCAATAAACTTGCAGTAGACCGTCTAACAATTCATTAATAATTTCATTAGGCAAAGTATTCCCTCTACTGTTTGCTCGCCTCAGGGCGTGGTGTCAGAGAAAGCAATTATTCTTAGCAAGCAGGCAGCAGACTATCGGCGGTCCAGTAAATGACGGCTGCCCCGATCTGCGAGAAGAGAAGTACTAGATACATCCACAAGTAAGTTCACTCCCCCCAGTGGCCACACCATCCTGACAAACCCGTGGCACTGATCAACCCCAAAAGGGCCCACCATAGTTTGGTGGTCAGAAGAGGATCGAACCCAGGACCTGACGAAGCAGAAGCGCAGCGAGCAGCGGCAGTGGTAGCAGCTGGCGGGAGGCGTGGCAGCAGGCAGCGAGGCAGCCAGACGTCACACGGTCAGCTGGAGGCGAGATAACGCGACACCTCACAACGTCGCAGACTTTGGGCTGCGTGCAGTTAGCAACGGAAGTCAGTCGGCGGAGAGCGGCAGTGGAGGACGGGTCTACGCCGGCGGCTACAAGGAAGGCGTTCCGGCACAGCGCTGGGTGCGGTCGGCGAGACGTCTTGGCAGTGACACATCTCGGTAAGTGGATCTGAGCCTTATTTGTGCATGATGGCAAAGACTCCAGTAACAGTTCAGGACGCAGTAAATGATTTGAATGAGCGGGTTGCTAGCTTTGCTACGGGAAGTACCACCGTTAAAAGTAAAAATAGTAATCTGCAGTTCCTAAGTTCATTCTTATCTCCGGATGTGACTTTCAGTGGAAATTCAGGGGAGGATGTGAATGAGTTTTTTGCTCGTGTTAGAGACAATATTAGAGCTTGCCAATTTGTCATCGGAAGAAAGGTTAGGGGTTTTGAAATGTAGACCTCGTGGGGAAGCATTTCGCCAATTAATGTACGACGAGGATTTTAAAAATTCTGTCATGTTTGATGGTTTGAAATATGAGCTGCAGAAGCGGTATAAAGACAAAGCGAGCATGAGATCATTTCGGGAGAGGTTAAGGAATTTGAAACGTTTGCCGGCGGAACCGATTGATAAATTTGCAGATAGGATCAAGGCGCTAAGCAGTCATACCTATGAGTTGACGGGGGAGGAAGCACATGATTCGGCTGTGAAATTTGAGGTGGATCAGCGAAATTTAGACTCTCTGTTATCAGGGCTTGGAGAGGAGATTTTGGAGTATGTATTACTGCAGAAACCAAAAACATTTTCTGAAGGGGTCGAAACAGCCATTTTCTATGACCAAGTGAAGCAGAAAACGGCAGCAGAAGGTAAGTCTAGAGTTAAGCATGTATTTCATACAAGGAAGGTGATCAAATGTTTTGGGTGCGGTCGGCTGGCCACATACAGAGGGATTGTTTCCGCAATCCACGGAATAATCCAAGAGGTAAGAATATGCATGGAGGAAATTCAGATGCAAGAGGTTCAGGGAGAAGAGGTGGATTTAATGCGGGTAATTGTTCAATGTGTCACAGAGAATTTGTGGGAGGAAATCAGGCCAATAATGGGGCTAAGAGAAATAATTATGTAAATGGGAGAGAGGATACAGACAATCAAGTGGAGGTAATAAATGTTCGGGAGGTTTTGGGCAACGGGGAGGTGATAATAAGTCTCATGGGAGTATTAATGTGGGAGCAGCTCAGGGTGAGTGTTCTTTGAGGTCTAGTAATAATGATTTAAACTAAGTATGGGTAGAGGTGACCCCGACGTACTACCCAGACTTATTATCGTTCCTGTGACACAAAGACAGGGCAATACTGGGGTAGTTAATTCAGAATTGGTGATGGTGGCCACAGTACGAGGTAAGTTATGTCGTCTTCTCGTGGATTCTGGTGCAGCAGCGTCGTTGTTGAAGGTAAATATTTGTGGCAGTAAAGGGTTGTTCCCCCAAATTGTAGAATCACTGGGTTAGATATAAGTAAAGAGATTCCAGTGTTAGGAGTAAAGAATATAAATATTTCCGTAGGCGGAGGGACGTTTGGTATGTCAGCATATGTAGTTCCCTCTTTAAGCATAGGGTTTGACGGATAATCGGAGCCGAGTTTCTCAGGAATTCCGCAGTTCTGGATTTTGCAAAGCGTACGGTTAGTTTACGAAACCCTTCCGGGGGATACGTGCTAATCGAGCTTCAAGGGCCTGAAACGCATTCGAGGGTAAAGACTGGCCTGTCGGAACCCGTTATGCGAATGCTACGGTCAATTGTGAAGGCAGAAACTGTGCTAGTTGTCCCCAGAAGCTCGGGTAAAGTCATCTATGCTCCTTTGGAGAATAAGTTCGCGACGGATAAAGAGGCAGTTATATTGGTTGAGTCCCCACATGATTCTGATTTTTTAGATAGGAAGAGAGTGTATGTTAAAAGGAGTGTATGTCGGGTTAGGGAGATAAATGGCCGAAAATGTATACCTGTATTGGTAGAAAACTTTAGTGAATGCATAGTGGAAATTCCTCGTGGTTGTCAGATAGCATTTGTATCGGTTCTCGACGATAAGGATTTTAATCATATCTGTGATTACGCTGATGACAATACAAGTAATGGCGGAACAAAACAAATTATGGTAAATAACAAAGAGCCGGAAGTTGACTTTCGCGCGAAGTTGGAACATTTACCCACAGAACAGCGGAGTGAAATGGAGAAATTGTTAGAAGAGTACAAGATTCTCTTCGCACCGAATCAAGCGTTGCCGGCCACTGACCTGGTCGAACATCGCATTGAAACTGGAAACGCGTCGCCTGTTCGGAAGAAGCCGTATAGGATTCCAGTGTGTCAGAGGAAGATAATAGATGATTTTATAGAACAACAGTTAAGGGATGGTATTATACAGGCCTCCCAATCCCCATGGGCAGCCCCCGTAATATGGGTGCCCAAAGGTTGCGAGGGTGGCGAGACACAGTATCGATTTTGCGTTGACTATAGGGGGTTGAATAGTGTCACTATACCGGATGTCTATCCTATACCATCCATTGCAGAGACCGTGGACTACCTTGGTGGTTGTGAGTATTTTTCGACCCTTGACTTGCGGTCGGGCTACCACCAGGTGCCTATTGCTCCACAGGATGTTCCGAAAACTGCTTTCTCAGCCCCCAATGGCCATTATGAGTTCCTTAAGTGCCCATTTGGCTTGCGCAACATGCCCAGTACGTTCCAGCGTTTGATGGACACGGTTTTGAGGAGGTTGAAACCCCATTCCGACCTCGTGTACCTGGATGATGTCATCGTGTTCTCAAAAACGTTTAATGAGCATGTTGGGCATCTCAGAGATGTGTTTGATAGACTGAAGAAAGTGTAATGGTCGTTTTGGGCTTTATTATTAAATAAGAATGATTTTATAAATGTTGGAGACATTGGCGAAGTTAGAGTCAAGAGTTGCAGTCACGCAGCGCAGACGCAAGCAAAGTCGTTGCCCCGTTCAGGAATGCTGAATAGAATGTCAGCAATACCTTCTTGTGACGCAAAACAGAGTTCTAGTGGGATCTGTACAACCAATAAATCATTCTATTCATTACCAGCGAGCTTAGGAGCAACATCGGGTAGCGAACCGCTAGCTCAAAGCTTAGCCGCCCTGTCTCGGACGTCGTAACAATCTTAAGTTCCATCGAGTATTAATAGACTGACTTTCACTTAATACCTTCTACGATCAGACTAGCGATCCAGTAGAATAAGTGTGGACTCTACTTCTTGGTATCATCGACAAATGTACTATCGGCAGCTTGGTTCCATTAAACCGTTTATCCATATTCCATCTTGATTATTTGAGAATACAGTATTCCAATAGTAAAAGGGTCGTGACCTTCACGTGGTGTCAGACAATCCTGATTGAATTAATTAGTTAGCTTTCAAGAAGTCAAGACGGTATCCGGAAGAAGATAAGAAGAGGAGATAAACGCAGAGGTCAGTCATATGTAAAGCCACATTCCCAATTATGGTCAGAACGTCCAACGCAGTCACCTAACCACAAAGCCAGCCTGTTACAGTGGTTTCAGAAGTCGGGATACGATCACCGGACCCTAAGTGGGAAAACCTCGAAAAATTGTGGCTTTGCGAAGTAAATGTATACCTTATGACGCGACAGTAGGTGCGGCTTAGCTAGCGGTAGATGCAGGGACCGGCGGAGAGCAAGACAACGGCGAAGAACCATCAGAAGTAGTGGAACCAGGGGGGCGTCGGTTCTAGACTCCGGAGACCAGGTGCGGCAGTTGACGGGCCAGCACACGGCGACCTCGGGCGAGGCAGTTCAACGCAGCCATGCAGCAGCTTTCGGCCACGGTCAGCACTTCGGCCGGGCGCACATTGACGCGCAGTCGACGCAGCGTAACGCAGCACAGTTTCTGTGTCTCTATGTTTTGGGGCGGAACAGCGCGTATTGAGACGCAGAGCAGGGCAGCGCAGTACTGCGGGGCACGTGGCCTGCGCTACGTTGTGATCACGACACAGAAACTGCCCCACTCAGCACACTCGTGCCGGTTTTCATTGTAACCATTTCTTGCGTTATTTTAATTCTTGCTTCATTTTAAGATTATTTTCAATGATGGAAGAAGAATAATTGATAGAGTTAGTGCGCAATCATCCAGTGATTCACTTTTCCAAAGTTTTACTTTCCTCTGCTTTTGATGAATTAATAACAGTGTTTCAAGCTCAGTATCAGAGTCAGACTCAGAGCTCAAATCAAGATATTCCGCCGACATGTTTCTGGTTACGCTTTGTTTGGCTCACAAAACAACAATGCTTTATAAACTGCCGCACGAAACTGCGCTCTAATATGCGCGGGTAACTGCGAGTCTGTGCTGCCCTGCCCTGCTCTGCGTTGCCCCTACTGCGCCACGCAGCTCAATGTGCGCCCGGCCTTCTACACGACGCAGTAACGGCGCGTGCAGCCAGTCCGGCGCGGCCAGTGAAACATCACGACAACTCTCGTCACGGCGCAGCTTTTCAGCAGAAATAAAAAGGTAAGCTTGGAATCTTGTCCTTGTTTAGAATTTCGGGGGAATGTAACTAAAAAAAAAAAAATCTAAAAATTTAACTGATATTTAAGCAAGAATTTATTGAATTGCTGTTGGAAAAATGCAAACGGTAAAAATTGAGCTCTTTCGTACTGAAAGCTAATAAAATAATGTGCAAAGGTAAGAGTGCTGAAATGAAATAGTTCAATTTCATATGGAAGGAAAACTCAAGTGTAGTATACATTAAAATTTTGTATTAATTGGAAGTCGTGAGTAAAGTAATCGAACCGTTATTTCAATGCAGTTAATGAACGCGAATTCATTTGTAGAAGTTTGATCTGCGAAGTTGGGAATTTGCAAACTTTGGGAGAATCAAAAATAATTGTTTGAAAAAATAGTGTCTTTTGTGGACTTCAAATGTGATAATTTAATGAAAGAACAAGCACAAAAAATATGAAATTTGAGGTAAGGAAAAATCTGTTCAATTGTATAAATGTATGTAAGTTTAATTAAATTAATTAGTGCAAGTTTAAATAAGTATGGAGTGAATAGTAATGTTTTAAGTGAATTTATGGGAAAGATATTAATTGATAGAGAGAAATAAGTAAAGGGAATGAAACGATTTATGGAATTTGAGAGTAGTTATTGCATCAGAATAAATTGGTGGTTTGAATATGCTGACAGAGTGTTACGTTTAACTAGTGTTTTAAGTAATAGAATCATGTTAAGTATTTCAGTAGGGAAAACCTATGTGTAGCTATAAAAAGTGGATTTCAAAAAAAATTTGTGCACGTAGTTGTAGAGAATATTTGGGGAGTGAATGGATCATTCTTTAGTAATTTTTAAGTAACTTGAAATATCCAGGAGCATGTTTCTTGCATGTGTGGCTTTAGCGACCACAGATCTCCGAGCTAGGTTGATCGTTTTTTCAATGGCTTTGCGATCAATCACTATAATCTTCGACTATCGGCTAACCTTAGTCGTTTCTGTTTTTCGGGTTTTGCTAAGCAAATTTAGAATAAGTCTGAATTCCGCATATTGTCGTGTGTGAACTTTTAAATTACAGCTGTTAGTTAATTGTACATTTGTTTAAACAATGCCATTCATTCAAAATGCAGTAATAATTTCATTGAATAATTGCTATAATTATTTTCGTCAGCTGTTCGAGGCATATCAGTGTTCGTAATTTGTTTCGTGCTATGGGTAGATTTGAATTGTTAAATAGGAAGTTGTATGAACTATTACCGCCAACATGGGTCTTCATACGGCGAAACTTTCGGTAGAATTGTCTATCGCAGTATATTAAGATTTTCGAGTTTTGATGAAATAACTTTAAAAAAAAATCCTGTATGTCCCAGAAGAAAATTCACTAAATTGGAAATTTTTCCTTCTAGAACTAAATTGTGAACTATTAGCGTTGCAAGATCAAAATGAGTTTTAGTCGAGTTTTCATAGTCTACAAGAGGCTCAGTCCAAATTTAAATGTGAGCTATCTTTGTAACATAATTTTTTGCTTAAAATTTATGTTTTGGAGTAAGAAATTGCTATTCGTTGAGCAATTATATAATTATTAAATTATATAAATTGCTTGTCTGGTTGGGCTTTCGCGTTTGGCGGAAAATCAGTGGAGGAAGATCTATTATTCAGATGGAGTAAAATAGTTTTGCAAGTTAGATAAATGGTCTTGAGCTAATAACTTTGGTAAACTTGAGCAGAATTTTGTGGTAGCAGTTCTCATTTTTTTTGGGTGTTAAATTAAAAGTACTCTTTCTATGTTCCGTTGTACTGTAATTAGAATAATAGTCTTATAACATTTTGAAATAACTTTTTATAATCATTAGCATGTTAATCTGTATGCGCGTCCGTAATTGGTAATAGGTCTAAAATATGTATGAATTATACCATAATGTTTTGTTTAGGTGTATTGAAAAGTGTTTGAGTTGAAGTTTCGCGGAAAATGCTGTACAATATCATTGGCAATGAGTAGTGTCTGATCAATTACATTAACTGACAAGAAGAAGCATAAAATGTTTAAGTTTCGTATATGTAAATTAGCAACTTTGACGGGAGTCTTGAAAATTGAATGGAAGCAGTTCAAGTAAGATCTTATAAGTAATAATGAACTTTAAGATCTAATAAAGTAATGTAATTATATAATAAGAATAATTTGCAGTTAAAATCATTTATCGTTTGAAAGGAAACATAAAAGTGTGGCTAAGTTTCTCCGTAAATCATAGTGGCTATTGAAACGTGGCAAATATTTATCTAAAAGTGGCTGTTAAAATCTGAAGGGCAGTTTGTTCGTAGAATTTCTGACGGTTTGAGCATCCATACTTGGCGTATTAACGGTTGCTGAGTGACATCACGCGAGTGAATCCTTCGTGATCGTATAAAGGCTTCTCAAGGGTTCAGGTGATTATTTGGGACGTGCACATCCAAAATAATTACTGCAAGACGGATCCAAACTGCCTAATAAATACACCAGTGTGAGAAATTGGATTGTGTGTTTGGCTATACGACCCATTTAAGGTCAAGCCTAGTCACAGAGGAATAGTGTACTACGCTGAAAGAATCGGAATTTTACGTGATAGTCTGGTAGCCCAATATATTTAAAAATGATAAATACAGTAGCAACGATACAGAGGTATATACTTCATCGTTTAGGCGATGACGGTGGCGAAGAATTTTGTATCAATGAAATTAAATGTTTGTTGAGTGAAGCTTGCATGCATAAGGTAACTAATGATATGGTAAAGAAGGGAACTAATGAAGAATATGTTGTTTAATATTGTGAGTGAGGGTATACATGATATTGAACTGGTGCTAGTATCATGAAACTAAGTGAGATATGGGTCCCGTAAAGCTGCAGTAGGGGGAAAGTAAAATAGTGAAACAAATATTATTGACAACGTGCTATGCAATAGTGGTTGAGCATCTCAGGAACTCACTAAGCATAATTTAGAATGGAGGCTAATAGTCGTGGCAGCGATTCAGTAGGCCTAAGGCTACTAGAATGCTTTTTTGTTTTTCGGTCAGATGGGCGGAGTAGGAGCGAGGCGTCTAAGATTGCCCAAGCAGGAACGCTTACACCAAACTCGGGAGGCAAGTGCTCAGAATACTGGGGACGCTTACTTTTCAAAACGAGTTACTACGTCATAATCCCCTAGCTAATTCCATGCTCCAAAAAAAAAAAAAAACAGAATGAGTTAGACACATAATGTCGAAAAATGTTGTGTAAAATGCGTAATGGGCGGAAATGGGAAATCAGGACTAATCATCCAGATGATTTAGTACCATACGATCTAATTCCGCGAGCCAAAGCACCAGATAAGCGGTAAAACGTGAAAGTGTGAGCACGCCACATAGATGAAGTAGAATGATGAGTCAGATAGTGTTAACAGAAAGCAGAATTTGAGCCACGGTAAAGAATACATAACTGATCAAGCACGATGGTAAACATAAGCCACCGATTAGTGAATTCATAAGAACTAACGAAATGAAGTCGGAAGTAACGTACAACATGCTATCAATTACGCGATCTCTCGAGGATACAAGTTTTGGTAATTCTGGAAGAAATAACTGTAAACATTTTGCATCTTTTTAGAAATGTTTAACAAATATCATTTATACCTTTCGTATTGAACGAGTATACGCATTTCCGTCTTCTCCACTACATTACTTTTAAATTGAATTTTGGCGATTAAATTCTATTGACTCTAAAGGAGTTAATATCAACCTTAGGTTTGAAAGAGGAAGTGTACGATGTCATGTGAAGACAGGTTTGTCTTAGTACACTGTAGGTGAGAGATGATGATCGGTAATAGGTCAGTCAACAATGGAAATACGGCTGTTCTTATGAAGTGACGGGTCCTATAGTAGGTTGCCCTAGGGAAAGTAAAATAAACCCGTGGATAGAATTGAGAGGTAGGACAGTGTTACAACAAACAATCTCTTTAGCTGACATAGTATCATAGCCGAAATTACTAGAAAAAGTGTAGTTAAGTCTTAAAGAATATTTTTCTTCCGGAAAAAAAATTCACAGTTTAATTTAATTTTTCTCTTCTTGCATCAGCTATCTTAATTAATTAGGGATCGAGATATTAAAGTAAATCACCAAGACTGTAACTAAAACTGTTTTGATAATTCGTATGCATTAAACTTGTATGAGTACGGTGACCTACAAGGAAAAGTGTCAGTCAGTAAATGCGAGTGGCGGGAGAAACCGCACGTAAGCAAATAGTACTCCAGCGAGGAATGTAAACAAGCGCGAAATGTAAAGCTCAGTACACTGTAACAGCTGATGACCTGGAGATAATAAGCCAGCGCAATAGGGAAAAAACAGAAGCTATAGGGAAGCGAAGTTTTAATGTAAGAATGTAATGATAATACGGGGACGAAAGAAGACCACTAGGTTGAAATGACTAGCTAGCAAGGGACCAAACAGAAAAAAAAAAATATAGGAAACTTAGAGGAAAATACTGTTATGTTACTAGATAGAAAACAAATCAGCTCTCATGTGTGATTTTATTTCTGTAGTTCATTTCGTTATTTTTGTAAATCTAACAATCTTTTTACTTTAGCTATACTATTTCATTTCAGTAACTTGCCAATTGCAGAGCTAGTAATTTATGAAAACTTGGAAGTAATTTTAAAATTGAAACAAAGTATTCTTGGTTAATACAAATTCATTTCAGGGAAATTTTATTGCAATTTTCATATCCAATGGCACTAAACTTAATTCGGTTACAAAATAGTGATATATCATTTTCAATTTGTGTTGATATGTATTCATATTCATTTTTGTCTTGAAAGTTGTTAACAATGGACAGCGTTCCATGCTTACAAGAAATCTGTCAAAAATCGTATAAAAATACAAGAACTTGTTACTGCTTCCAAATTACGATTTTGCAGCTGGATAACGATCGAGTATGGTGCCGTCAACCTCTAGACATGCCTATGCAACCCAACACTGCATTGTCAGCAGCTGAGAGCGCATCCAGTGACTGAACCAGTCAACACGAACTTATAACGAATGAGTACAATGCATTTCAATTAATCTTTTCTTTTATTATCAGAGCCTATTCATTTTCAAGGAACATTTCATTCATTTATTATCATGTTATTTTTATTTTCTAATGGTGGATATATTTTTATTCAGAATTTTTTATATCTTTGAGGAATCAGCCTATTATGCTACTAGAGATTTAAGAGTGTTTGTACGCATCAATAAGACTGTGTGAGAGAGTAAATTCTTAAGAAGATTGTGAGTTGGTTAAGTGTTACAAGTACTAATTGTATTGTTACAACAGATTATCCATGGGATCACACTAAAATAATTACTTATCGACAAACTGAAGTAATTGGTAAATTCATGTTTCAATCAAAGAGCTTTAACTTTAATGAGCGGATTATTCAAGATTTCGTTCTATTCTATTATGTTTAGTTTCAGTTCCTATCAGGGGCGACCCTAGGGCGGTGCGAGCGGTGCGACCGCACCGGGCGCCGTCATTTGAGGGGCGCCAAAAACGCAGTGATGGAACTTTTGCGCAAAAAACAAACTCTATAATAACTCAGCTTGCTGTTCACATATTATATTAACATACTAATCATCCAGAAGAGTTTACAAGCGTAAGAACTTCAGCTTAATGCATAGTCGTATGTCGTCATAGAATCTAGTCAACTCGAGTTGAGGCTCGAGTAAGCTCGACTTACTGAAATCAGGAAAAATACAAGTCGTCCCATAATTAGCACTCTCCGGTGCCAGGCCTCTCGCAGCTGTTTTCTGGCTTTTGGGCCGTAGTCTTGGAGTTTATTCGTATGCGGGTGCATGTTCATCGGGCGAGATTCAACATTTATCTGTTTCTACCATGTAGACCTTAGGTGATTGCAATTAACGTTGCTATCGCAAAAATTTACTATGCTAAACATAATGTATCTTTTACAGACAAAACAAAATATGTGCTACCTACCAAAAAAAAGGAACGTATCTGGCGCACTATACTTAAAAAGAAAACAAAACCAAAATTCCTTGCAAATTTGTTTTAGTTGAGAAGACATCTGAATCTTCGTCTCCAGAACTAATTCAATACGTGACGGAAGAAAACATATTTATTAAAAGTTCGTCAGACGAGGATCATGATGACAAAGAGCAGCATGTACGAGAAGATTTAACTATGGCTGGAACGTCGTCTGTAGTTCGTTATATTACAGAATGAAGTATACCAGACATACCTTCACCGTCGGCTTTCAAATTATGATGATATTAAAATATGATCGCTCATTGACTCTGCAGCCAGAGATGAAATAATTATTCGAGCGACGAAAAAATCAAATAAAAAGTAATGAACGTAATTTTCAAGTATGCATTTTCGAAGAGTAATGCCAAAAGGAGAAACTTAGAAAAGAAGATGGCTTGTTTACTCTAAATCTGCACATGAAGTATATTGTTGTTACTGCTGTTTATTAAGCAGAAGGTCTCAAAACTCAAGAAACTTCCTCAAATCACCAGAACACCATGTTCAGTTGGACAGAAGCGTTGATTCGATTAAAGAACTTCAGTGTAATAGACAAGCATTTGTAAGTACAGACTGAAGACGAAAAATCACGGTGGGTTGCTATCTTGGAATGAATGGTGTCCAAAGAATTCTTTTTAACATGCAATAATTACTTGCTCAGAGGAAGCTTTGGATCTGAAACACTAAATACTTAAAATAATGGTAACTTCCTAGGTATATTGCAACTGCTAGGAAAATATGATCCTGTAATGATGGAGCATCTCCGACGTATTGCTAATAAGGAGACTAATGTCTGTTATTTTGGCAAATGTATTCAAAACGAATGAAGTTCCTAATAAAATTTTGATTATGGATAACATGATATAGCAACAGATCTAGAAGAACTGTTTATAATCAACGTGTTTTGGCGTATGATCGATACAATTGAGAATGAGTTGGCCACTCAATTTACACAACTATCCATCACATTGAATTGAACTCTTGATGTCAGAAATATTGTACAATTATCTTTAACATTGGTTTTGTTGACACTAATGAAGATGAAGTCCATGTGCCATAAAACGCTTCACTATTGCTGGAAAACAGCTCGAAATTTGATAAAGAGTACCGGGGTTATTAATCTGCTTATTAACAGCTAGAGAAATTATTTCTCAGACTGGGACACATCCCATTACTAAGCCAGTTAGATCCCGAAGAAAGTAGAGATTTTTTTAATAGAGATAAGATAGCAACAGAGTCAGAAGAACTGTTTACAATCAACGTGTTTTAGTATATGATTCTATACAATTGAGAATGAACTGGTCGCTCAATTTACACAACTATCCGAATTTAATGATGCTCTGTCGTTCTTACATATTATCAAAAAAAATTCTGAAAAATTCGAATTGGAATAATCCTGCGCAGATTTAGAAATAAGTTTAACGGATGGAGAAAAAAGTGACATATATGATTATGAATTGGTTCAGGAACTTTCTAACTGAAACTGTTGTTGATGGGGTTTGAATCAGCAGAACCAATACTTGTTCAACTTATTAAACAAAATGGTTGGCGGGATATATTTCCAAATGTGTGGACAGCACTTCGAATTTTACTAACCATGCCTGTGACTGTCGCTAAAGGAGAACGAAGTATCAGTAAATTAAAACTTTTCAAAACTTATTCACGATAAATGCAGTCTCTAACTGGAGTTTCAGATGCTGAACTTTTACCTATAGAAAATAACATTGCGCAAGGACAAAAGCCATGAAGATGGAAATCTAGGACTTTCTCATTTGTCTGTTTAAAAAATTATTAAAAACTACATGAATTTGACGTATACGTGATGTGAGAATTGTGTACGCCATAGTAGCTTAAATAACCTTTCAGACTTTTAGTGTTCCTTTTTACTGTTGTTGTTTCTCATTCATACCACTGCTATCCTATATTAATATTTCTAAGGTCTTCTCCCCGCTGCTTTGCTCGAGAGGAATTCATAACGCATTCACACACGAATTCGTATTTGAATCCTGCGGGAACTACTTTTCGATAGAGATAAAAGTAGATGGTCAATACATTATTCAAAATTTTATTTTGACCTGTTCAGCTGTTTCGACGTAAAACAATAAAAACATCCAGGTAAACACACTTTTAAATTTATAATATTAGTAGGATGTAAAAAATGTATGTTATCTTTAATCTGTCACCTTAATCACGCGAGTTCACATTTGGGGCGCCACAGTAAGATCTCGCACCACCTGAAATATTTGCTAGGGCCGCCCCTGGTTCCTATATAAGTAAATTTGGAAAATGACTTAGTACATCACTTGTTAAAAAGTTCTTATTAGTATTTTAACTTCACTCGCAGTTCATACCATTCATAGATTCTTTAATTACCTAGAAACGCTGTTACCTTATGTTTCATGTCATATGCAAACACAAAAATTTAGCAGATATTTATTGGATAGGAACCGGTAGCAATCTCATAATGATTTTATATTTTCTTTTCTGAGAACTCATTTTGATTTAAATTGTATTCAACATTCAGATACAAATATCTAATGATTTTGTTTAACTGCAGGTTTGGAACGACCAGCACAAGCAAGAATTTTGAATTTCAATTACAATTAACTTTGTTGCAGAAACTTTGTAAACCGGGAAAGTGGAATCCACACTTACACTGGCTATGAGTATTATTTAACAACATAGTTTCAGTTTTATTTTGATAATTTAGGAGATTCTTATTTTTACTGCAAAGAAGGGTTATTTTATTCAGATTCATATTTAAAGTCCTGAAATTTGAAGATACAGGACGTATCTTTCTCGAAGAGGAGAGGTAATGTAATGGTCGTTTTGGGCTTTATTATTAAGTAAGAATGATTTTATAAATGTTGGAGACATTGGCGAAGTTAGAGTCAAGAGTTGCAGTCATGCAGCGCAGACGCAAGCAAAGTCGTTGCCCCGTTCAGGAATGCTGAATAGCATGTCAGCAATACCTTCTTGTGACGCAAAACAGAGTCGTAGTGGGCTCTGTACAACCAATAAATCATTCTATTCATTACCAGCGAGCTTAGCAGCAACATCGGGTAGCGAACCGTTAGCTCAAATCTTAGCCGCCCTGCCTCGGACGTCGTAACGATCTTAAGTTCCATCGAGTATTAATAGACTGACTTTCACTTAATACCTTCTACGATCAGACTAGCGATCCAGTAGAATAAGTGTGGACTCTACTTCTTGGTATCATCGACAAATGTACTATCGGCAGCTTGGTTCCATTAAACCGTTTATCCACATTCCATCTTGATTATTTGAGAATACAGTATTCCAATAGTAAAAGGGTCGTGACCTTCACGTGGTGTCAGACAATCCTGATTGAATTAATTAGTTAGCTTTCAAGAAGTCAAGACGGTATCCGGAAGAAGATAAGAAGAGGAGATAAACGCAGAGGTCAGTCACATGTAAAGCCACATTCCCAATTATGGTCAGAACGCCCAACGCAGTCACCTAACCACAAGGCCAGTCCATTACAAAAGCAAAATTGACACTTTTCCTCAAAAAATGCCATTTTGTGCGGGCCGAGACAGAATATCTAGGTCATTTGATCACTCGCGAGGGGATAAAACCCCATCCGAGGCTGATTGCGGCAGTAAATGATTTTCCCATTCCCGCTAATGTGAAAGAACTTCAATCATTCCTTGGGCTATCCAATTATTATCGTAATTTCATTAAGGACTACGCGCAGAAAGCAAAACCGTTTTCGGAGTTGCTGCGCAAGGGGGTTCCGTTTCAATGGACCGCTGAGCGTACGCGCCTCATGAATGCTCTGAAAGAAATTCTGACTACACAGCCCCTACTCTGTTACCCCGATTTTCGAAAACCGTTTATTTTAGCAACTGATGCTTCGGGGATCGCGCTAGGGGTGGTTTTATCGCAGCTAGTCGATGGGAGAGAGAGACCAATTTGTTTCGCGTCAAGGCAATTAAGCCCTGCTGAAATACGATACAGTGTCACAGATCGTGAACTTTTGGCGGTGGTCTGGGGGATTAAGTACTTCAGGTGCTATCTCCTAGGGGCGAAATTCGAGATCTTCACAGACCACTCTGCCCTCCGTTGGATGTTGACGGTCAAAGACCCTTCGAGTCGATTGACAAGGTGGGCTCTGTAACTGTCTGAGTATGATTACACCGTACGCCACCGGGCAGGGGTTAATCACGAGAATGCGGACAGTTTGAGTCGGAAGATAAGAACGATAACAACGAAGGAAGGACCCACACTGTCTCAGCTACCTGTGGAGCAATCGCGAGACCTTGACTGTGAGAAATTGCGAGGTAGCAAGAAATTTGTTATGCGGGAGAACTTGCTGTGTCGAGTTACTAAATATGGGGAGCGCTTGGTTGTCCTGAAATCGCTGCATGAAACCCTCATAAAATTACACCATGATGGTATCTTTGGCGGGCACACGGGTTGGAAAAGTGTCAACCGTACGATTGCAAGGGAATTTTGGTGGCCTACTAGGAGGCAAGACATTAAGTGCTACATGCAGACTTGCCTGGTATGTAACGAGCGCGCGGAAGTCCCTAAAGGGAGGGAAAAACATCAGTCCCTTCCAGAGACCCTGTCACCCTTGGAACGGGTTCAAATCGATATTATGGGACTCTTCAATCGCAGCGAAGAGGGGTATTCGTATATCCTCTCCATGATTGATGCCTTTTCTCGGTATCTGGTCATGGTACCGATTTCCAATCAATTGGCAGAGACAGTGGCCAATGCGTTTGTCGTCCACTGGATACTTCGCTTTGGTGTGCCAAAATTTCTTTTGAGTGACTGTGCCAGTAACTTCCTATCTAATTTATTCACCCAAACCTGTAAGCTTCTGGGTATCGAGAAGCTGAAGACGACACCCTTGAACCCGGCTGGGAACGGTCGTTGTGAGAGAGTCCAGAAAACCATAATAAAGTCCTTATGGTGCTATCTGAACAAGTCACAAAGAAACTGGGCTAACTTGGTACCATATGTCGTAAGCGCGTATAATAGTAGACTACACAGCTCGACGGAAAAGACACCGTTCGAAGTATTGTATCGGCGTGAGATGGATGCGCCTTTCACTATGTTTCCTAGCCTTAGAGAAATCAACAACGCGGATGTGAGGGGCTTGGCACACAAGCTTAAGGGGATTTGGAGTAGTGTGCGCAAAAGTAATGCTAAAGCTTTCGACTCACATAAGAAGCACTATGACAAAAAGGCGAGGCCGCAAAATATAACCCAGGGGTCATACGTCATGCTTAACCACCCTTATAGGAAGCCAGGAAGCTGTTCCAAATGGAAAACGAGGTGGGCGGGGCCGTACGAGGTTCTCGAATTGCCGTCAGCTGCGACTATAAGGTAAAAGGTAAGGAGGCGACAGTGCATAAAAATCGGGTAAGACCCTACATCTGGCGCGAAAACCCGTCGAGCGCTCAGAAAAGTCCGAGCGGGGCTCGAACCAGGCAGCTAGTAAGGGGAAGCCGGCGGCGCCACCTCCACCAGAAGCAGGTAAGCGAAAGATTAGTCACACATATAACCTCAGAGGCAAGACCGAGCAGAGCAGCCCACGGTTCGGCAGCAGTTACCCCAAGCAGATGGCGTGTGGTTCACAAAGTAATGAAAAGGACAAAGAAACCGGTAAAAATGTGCCAAGGCACGCATATAACTTAAGGGACAGGTGGTAGGTGTGTAAGAGTCCTGTAGGGAAGGAGAAGGTCTAGATTCTGCCTTTAAAAGAAAAGAAAACCCTCTCTTTAAGAATTTTCGGGGAAATGCACTTGCCGGGATAAGAACTATGGAATCTAAGGTAGAGATCCAGTCAGGACCCTACCTGTAGAATCTTTTAGTTGCTATATAATTCTCTATTGTTTGGAATACGGATACTTGTCATAATGCATCAGGTTGAGGTCTGCTCTACCGGATGGATTAGGACAGTATTCTGGGCATTGTAAAGGCAGTTCTTGGCCGGGTAATGTGCTTGCAGGGAAGCATGCGGCGTCCAGGACAGGTAGTGAGGCGCCTGACGCAGCGGACACCAGAGCGTTGATAAGGCTACAGGGGTGACCAACGCGTTTCGGCCACTACGGGACTGTCTATGCCTAAGTATTCCTGTAAATCGTAGAACATAAGTAGTTTAAGAGCAAATAGGGAGTACAGCGACTGGTAATTTTATAGTTAATTGTATGTAGTGGGGTAGACGGGTAGTATTATTAAGTGAAATGATTTAGTAAGTAATAAGGAATTTTAGCAAGTAAACAAGGAGTTGCGATATCATTCATCAAGGCGTATCTATTAGGGACTAGCTCGGAATAGTCATGGAGCTACTCAGGAGAGAAATGATTCTTTTAATATTAGCTATAGTGGTTGAGCGAGGGCACACTTTTAACATTACGCCGCTAGCAAGTGGAGTTGTCTTTGCAAAGGAAGCTAGTGTGGTAGCGACGATTTTTCATTGTTCCATTGTTGCAGAATTTGATTTCCAGGAACTGCGCAATCATAGTGTGCAACTTGAGGGTATTTTCGAAGTTCTGGAAAAGGCTTTCAAGAATGATGACGAAATTACGCGTACTATGGCAGATAGTCTAAGAGTACTGTATCAAGCCCTGAATCAGGAATTTCAAGATTTGATTGACCTCTTTCCCAGGGGTGGTAACCGCCCTAAACGTTCGTTATTCTCGCTCGGAGGAAAATTGCTGAAGCACGCATTCGGGACTTTAACGGAGAGTGATTTGGCATATTTGCAGTCACGGCTAGATACCCTAGAACAGTCGAATGATAATGTACAAATTAGTCTATCAAAACAATTAATATTAACAACAAACCTGGAGTCCTCCATAACAAATAACACGAAGGCCATAAGGAAACTCGCTGATGTATTCATTGCAAAGACAACCGAACTTCAAGATACTATGAATCGTAATCTTAGAGAAATCGAAACACTTTTTGTTCAACAACTGTATAGCACACAAGTTTTGCAGCAGCTAGTCTTAGCCATCACCAATACGCGCACGGAATTAACCCGTTTGCTCATAGCATTAATGCAAGCTATTGCGGTTAAGCTTAGTGATGTATTGATAAATACTAAAACTTACCTACAGTATCTGCAACTGATTCAGAAACAGTTAGGAACAGAGTGGCATATGCTTTTCCCATGTACTTTAGAGAATGTCCATAGATACTATCAGATAGTAACAGTTAACATAGCGCTGATGGGGCAGAAGTTAAGAATACTTATTGATGTGCCTATCGGATCAGTAGACGCCGTTCTAGACCGTTTTGATATACATACATTCCCGGTCCTATGGGAGGAGACTAGCCACTGTGTTCAATGGAAGATGCATGATGTACTCTTAATTAATAAGAATCAACAGTCTTACACTGTGCTTAACGTAGACGAGTTTGGCAGATGCAAAAATTATATTATTACGATTTGTCGGTTGTTGACATTGCACGATCGCAGCAAAGCCTGTAGCGAGACATCTATGTTTTTTAATGAGGATTTCTCGGACCAGTGTCAACGGGATATCATGGCACTACTGCATCCTTACTTGGCAACACTGCATAGTAATTGGATTTTTGCAATGCCGAAGCCTAGTAGTATAACAGTCACCTGCTGGGACGATCAGATGGAGCCACATGTTAATAAAATAGAGTTAAGAGGGGCGGGAGTCATAGAGAATGCTACCCAATGTCAATTTATTGGGGAAAACTTTATTATTCCCCCCAAGCGTAGATCGTCTATGAGTCAGAGTCTCGATTTCCCACAGTACCATCTTCCGAAATTCAATAGAAGCATCTACCATAGCCAAAAACTTGTCGAGTTAAATAAAACAGATCCACATATACTGAATCATGAAATAACTAAACATTTGAAGCAGGCACAAGATTCTATTAAATACAACCATATACTAGTGGCTATGGAAACACAAATTCATACACAGAGCAAACACAAAACCATTGTAACAACTATTAGTTTAACTGGCATTTTGGGAGCAGCCACAATAGTTGTCCTTATACTGTATCTGTACAAACGCCACTCTAGACATGTAGCACACCTTAATGCTGAGGCAGTGGTTCCGACGGCGGCTCAGATTATTGTTGACGTATCTGGCCCGTCTCAGGTTCCTCAGCCGCCTACAGCCGCTACGCTCCACACGCAATAACCTGTATACACTTGCTTTGTAGTTAATAACTCCTAGTATTTCTTTGTGCTTATTATATAAGATTCCTAATATTTGTTTTGTGCCTCCAGGGTTGAACGCCTTGTACAGCGGAATTACTAAAATTATTATGATGTTTTGTTGCATTAAAATTATAAGCGAGAAGACACAGTCCATTTCAAAATTTGAAGTAGGAGTTAATATATGCCTTATCTCAGGCTGAATGGCGCGTTAGCGGAGTAACGCTGGTTTGATCGGCGGGGGTATGTCAGAGGCGTAATGAATTATAGTAACTATTACTAAAGTACAGGAATTTGTTCGAGCGACAAAAGTCGCCAGCCAGCCGTTGACCTGATGACAGAGGCGATTTCGCCACTTACGGGGCCGCGCGGGCATCACCACTTCAGGACTGTGCAGTTCGCTTGATAGTGGGTGCGATGTCCGACAGTTTATTGCCGCCCCGCTAAGCAGGTCAACCGAGCCTTCATTTTAAGTAATGTAGCAAGGAGCGGTCACTTGGAGACCGGAGCCGATCGTATGCGCCTCGGGCATCGACTTGCCGACCCATCCAGCTATCCGCTCGTCGTCTAATCGCTAAGTGCTTTTCTGCAAACCGACACGGAATGGACTGTGGTTTTCGGCGATTACTTGCCATGTATCGCAACTTCTACGGCAATAAACTTGCAGTAGACCGTCTAACAATTCATTAATAATTTCATTAGGCAAAGTATTCCCTCTACTGTTTGCTCGCCTCAGGGCGTGGTGTCAGAGAAAGCAATTATTCTTAGCAAGCAGGCAGCAGACTATCAGCGGTCCAGTAACTGACGGCTGCCCCGATCTGCGAGAAGAGAAGTACTAGATACATCCACAAGTAAGTTCACTCCCCCAGTGGCCACACCATCCAGACAAACCCGTGGCACGGATCAACCCCAAAAGGGCCCACCACAATATCCTACAGTTTGAGAAATTAAAGAAACAAAATTCTGTATGGAAGTGGACTGAGGAGTGCACAGATGACTTTATGCAAATGAAAAATGAACTATTGCAACACACTGTATTACACATACTGGATTGGAGCTTGGACATTTGTGTATCTGCAGATTGTTGTGAATATGGACTTGGGGCAGGAATTTTCAAAGAAGTTATGGTAAATGATCAGGTTGAAAAGAAATCCATTGCCATTGCCTTTATTAAGCAGTGCTGAACGTAATTATTGCATTACACAACGTGAAGCACTGGCTATCATTTGGGTGTTCCAAAAATTCCGCTATTTGTTGCTGGGAAGGAAAATTATAGTGTATACCGACCATAAGGCCCTTTCCTTTCTGGGAAAATGGAGATTAGTACACGGTCGACTAACCAGGTGGGCACTCCTATTGCTGGAATTCCAGTATGAAATTAGATACATTCAAGGAAAGAACAATATGGTTGCAGATGCATTATCCCGATTGCCGGTAGGGATGGAGGATGAACATAACTCAGGTATTTACCTCAAACAACCACAACTTCATTATTTAAGACGAGTCCAGGGGGAAAAGGAAGTCACCACTTGTTTAAAAAATATGAAGCAAGAGCAATAAGAAGACCCTGTAATAAAGGAGGTAATAATTAAGTTGCGTACAAAAGATTCTCCTACCAAATTATTAAATTATTATTGTTTAGAAGGTGGAATTCAATTAGAAAAAACAATGAAGAAAGAGAAGATTGGAAATTATGGATTCCAGAGAAATGGGTTGAAATTTTTATCACTCATCATTATGTAAGTTATGGATACTTTGGAGTCATTAAATGTTACAAAATAGTATTTGAGAGTTTCTATTTCTCCATCATGTATAGAAGAATTAGAGATATTATCGCTTCTTGCATTTTGTGCCAAAGAACGAAATCAGACAACAAGAAAAGATCAGGGGAAATGCAGAATATTTATACCTAATAAACCACATGAAATTTATGGACCTTTACCGATGTCAAGGGGTGGAGTTACTCAAATCTATGTTCTGCTGGATGTATTCACCAAGTACGTTAAACTTTATCCCATCAAACGAGCCACAGCCAAAACCATTTGTACAAAAATCATCAATGATTATATTCCCAAAATTGGTAAACAGCTTAAAATCCTTACAGACAATGCCCCGCAGGGGCCTGTTACGCAAGTGCCAGGTACGGGTTTGGCGAACCCGCGGTGCCCGAGCTGGAAACTTGTGAGCGCCGCAAGTTTCCCAAACCGTAAACTCCTACCATGCTTCAACGACCACCGTAGGGCGTGGCGGTGGAACGTTGTGTGCCTAGGAGAACGGGGATCTTGGCTTCATCGCCCGGATCGCGAGGACGGAACAAACCTCTATAAAAAAACCCTTAACCTCAAGGTCGGATACGTGCCGAGGAGGTGCATGGGTGAGAGGCAGATCACTCGCTAACGTACAACCTCAGGGGCACCTGCGCACCCCTGTTGTATCAGCATTCCTGTATAAAATGTTTTTGCTCGTGGGACCAAAAACGAAGTCACACACAAAAACTACAAAACCCTGCGGTACGGGTGTGCCGCAGGCTAAACCCAATACACCCAGTTCTAAGAAGCGGGTAAGGGTCGATAGCCCCCCCGCTTCTGATGGTAATAGTGACAGAAAAGTTTGTTCGATTGCGAACGCTTTTATAGTGATGCAGAGGGTGGAAGGAACCTTTGAAAAAGTCTCACCGTTTTATATCTCAAAGGGGCTAGAGGGTCTAGTAGGGACCCTAAATTCGGTGAAAAAGCTGAGGAACGGGACGCTGCTGCTGGAAACTACAACCAGTAGGCAAGCTACCCAACTCCTTAACTGTGAGAAGCTCGGGGAGTTCGCAGTCAATTGCGAACTCCACAAATCCCTGAATAGTTCCAAAGGCGTTGTCACCTGCCGTGACCTGATAGACATAGGGACCGAGGAACTCGTTAAGGAGTGGAAGGAACAGCAAGTGGTCGAGGTACGTCAGATCACACGAAGGGTTAGTGGCAGTATTGAAAAGACTGCCACCTTCGTCCTGACGTTTGACACTCCAGTACTACCCAAGAACATAAAAGCAGGCTACATCAACCTGAACGTCCGTCCGTATGTTCCGGACCCGATGCGCTGTTTTCAGTGTCAGCGGTTCGGACATACGACGGCGTCATGTAAGGGCAATCCCACGTGCGGTAAGTGCGGCAAGGGGGCACATGAGCCTGGAGTAAGTTGCACGCTACCACAGGTGTGCGTCAACTGCTCCGGATCGCACCCGGCCTGGAGTAGGGAGTGTCAAGTGTATCTTGAAGAGCGCAAGATACAGGAGTTTAAGACAAAAGAGCGGATCCCTTATGCAGAAGCAAGGAAGAAGGCCAAGTCGCTCGCCGCTCCAATTTTTGGAACTAGCTTCGCTAAGATGGCTTCAACTCCCGTCAGGAAACAAAGTACTGCTACCCAGACGTCCGTTGCGGACATGAGCACCAGCACAAAGTGCTCATGTGAATGCAAATGCGGTGCCAATCCCGCAAAGGTCGTAACATCGAAGACCGCGGACGTCGGTAGTAGTACGTCTGCGACCTCGACCACACCAGCAGCAGTCACTAATAGTCCACCACCACCAGCAGCAGTAGCTGTCAAAGTAGCGCCAACTCCAATTCCACCGCGCACTTTGACAGTTGTAGCATTACCATCTGCTACATCTATAAATGGAGGTAATCAGAAGATCCGGGGCCCGAAGTTTAGGCGGACGGACCCGACTCAGTTTATCAAATCTCCCTCTTCATCCCCTCCCAGACTACCTACTGGCAGGGAGAAGAAGGAAAAGAGGTCGAGGAAAAAGAAGGTGAAGGAAGTAGTGGATGAGGAACCTGAGTCGGAGACGTCTGACTCTTCGGAGCCGGAGGAATCTTTAATGCTGGTGGACGAGACTGGTCCCGTTCCTCAGCAGATGGAGACTGAAAACCCACCCGAACCGGGGCGGGTGAAATTAAATCGGTAGGATGGCTCCCATACTCCAATGGAACATTTTTGGTTTTGTGGCTCACAAAGAGGAGTTACAACTCTTAGCACGGTCTGATCCATTGTGTCTCTGCCTTCAAGAGACACACTTCAGACCAACACATCAACCTGTGCTAAGAGGTTTTGACGCATACCGAAAGGACGACACCGAGGGTGATAGAGCGAAGGGGGGAGTGGCGGTGTTTGTACGGAACACTGTCCACTCAGAACCTGTAGCTCTCACCTCTCCGTTACAAGCAGTAGCAGTGAAACTGTATGGACCGGTGCAACTCACTGTATGCTCCATATATCTACCGCCGGGATCACCAGTTGATTGCGGTCAACTGGCTGACATCATGCGGCAACTCTCTCGGCCTTTTCTCCTATTGGGAGATTTTAACGCACACAACGCGTTGTGGGGTTCGACCACCAATTGCCCCAGAGGCCGAGAGATTTGTAGATTATTGGAGCAGGAGGATCTGTGCATCCTAAATACCGGTCAGATGACACACTTCACTACTGCTTCCGGTTCGTCCTCTGCCATTGATCTCTCTCTTTGCTCTCCATCGATTGCCGACTCCGTGCATTGGGAGGTGGATCGTGACCTCCATGGAAGCGACCACTTCCCAATTTGGTTACATATAGAGTCCGAACGGAGCGAAACAAGGAACACACGGAAATGGAATATCGGCAGAGCTGACTGGCAACTTTATAGCCGGTCAGTCATATTCCAACATCGCCAGACCACCGATGACAAGGTGAAACACTTCACAGAAGTAGTTCATCGGGCGGCCGATATATCCATGCCTAGCAGTTCCGGGGCGCAGCGCAGAACGCCTGTCCCTTGGTGGAGCGATGAATGTCGTTCTGCTATTCAGGGCCGGAGACGGGCCATGCGCCGGTTTAGGTTGCACCCAACACCTGACAACCTCGCAGCGTTCCGGATTGCTAGAGCTAAGGCGCGCCGTGTGATTAAGGAGAGCAAAAAGAGATCATGGCAGAACTTCGTGAGCACCATTAACCGTTCCACACCACCAACAAAAGTATGGGAGTCAATCCGCCGTATATCCGGTAGGTACTCTCGATCGCCAGTATCTGGATTACTGGATCAGGGGCGTGTAGTCACCGACGAGCGAAGCATCGCGCAGCTGATGGCAGAGTATTTCGCTGCCATCACTTCGTCTGCCGGATTGGACCAACAGGTCCGGCAACGAAGAACACCTGCCGAAAGGCAAGTCTTTAACTTTGACTCGTCGGAATTACGGGACTACAATACCCCATTTTCAGTTTGGGAGCTGGAGTCGGCTCTTAACAACGCAAAAGACACTGCGCCAGGGCCTGACCTGATACAGTACCAGATGCTGAGGCATCTTAACAAAGATGCTAAAGAGTACCTGCTGGGTATTTTTAATGAAATTTGGACCGGAGGACACTTCCCCGACTCGTGGAAGGAAGCAACGATGATCCCAATTTTAAAACCAGGTAAAGACAAGTTGTTGCCAGGTAGCTACCGTAGCATTGCCCTAACGAGCTGCGTCGGAAAGACACTAGAGCGGATGGTGAACCGCCGCCTCGTCTGGTGTCTTGAGTCCCGTAAACTGTTGAGCCGTTTTCAGTGTGGATTCAGGAAGTTCCGTTCCACCACGGATAACCTGATCCTACTGGAAGCGGCCATTCAAGACGCCTTCATCCGCAGCCAACACCTTGTGGGTATATTTTTCGACATAGAAAAGGCTTACGACACTACCTGGCGGCAAGTTATTTTAAAACAGTTACATGAATGGGGATTTAGGGGAAATCTACCCCGTTTTTTAAAATCATTTTTATCTCGACGTTGCTTCCGGTACCGAGTCGGTAGAGAAGTGTCCGACCTTTTTATTCAGGAAAACGGCGTTCCTCAAGGTTCAGTTTTAAGTGTGACCCTTTTTGCTATTGCCATAAATAGCATCTCAACTGTTATAAGGAGGCCCATCCGGTACTCCTTATACGTTGACGACTTTTTAATCTTTATTGAATCAGCTAGCCTGATAAGCGCGGAGCGGCAGCTGCAGCTCACGCTGAACAGGCTGGATGAATGGTCAGTACACACCGGCTTTCGTTTCTCTGCCGAGAAAACTCGGTGTGTACTTTTTAGCCGCAGTAGAAGTCTTTTAGCAGTACCCCATCTCACCTTGAGGAACACCGTTTTAGGTTTTAGTGAAACCGTTCGATTTCTGGGCCTCATTTTCGACAGTAGACTTACATGGCTGCCACATCTTAAAGATGTCAAAGTCAGAGCCATGAAAGCCCTTAATGTTCTAAAGTGTCTGTGTGGCAGGTCGTGGGGCGCTGACCGCTCCTGCCTGCTACAGTTTTATAGAGCATTTGTACGGTCGCGGTTGGAGTATGGTTGCATTGTATACGGTTCGGCACGGGACAGTTATCTACGTATACTTGATAGTGTCCACCATGCAGGAATTCGTCTCGCCACAGGTGCATACCGCACTAGTCCGATACCCAGCATTTGTGCTGAGTCTGGCGAGCCGTCGCTTTCCATCCGCCGGCGTCTCCTCATGGTGCGACACTATTTACATATTGCCACAACTCCTGGCAGTCCCGTGTACGACGTAGTTATTCATCCCAACTTAGAACGGCTTTATAGCAACCGCCAAAGAGCAACTAAACCATTCAGCTACCGAACAAAGGCTATATTAGAGGAATATGGCTTTCAGATGCCCTCTTTTTATCACCAGGGTTGGAGTAAAACTCCTCCCTGGCTTTTAAAGAGGCCCAGAACAGTTTTAGATCTGACGCGGTACAACAAGCTGTGTACCGCCGACAGTGTTTTTATCCGAAATTTTAGCGACGTTTTAAATCAGTTTCGCGATTTTACCCCGGTATACACGGATGGGTCTAAGCAGGCTAACGGAGTTGGCTGCTCAGTTGTGTTCCCTCGAGCGACTTATAATTACAAACTGAATAGCTGTTGCAGCGTATACACTGCTGAGTGTTATGCTTTGTTAAAGTCGCTCCAGCATATGAAAGTAAGTCGCGGCACGAAGTACATCATATGCTGTGATTCCCTCAGTTGCATCCAGGCTATAGGAAGCATGTACCCAGCAGATAGGCTTGTCCAAAGCATACAGGACACCCTCCGATTGCTCCAATCTTCTGGAAAGGAGGTCGTATTCTGCTGGGTACCTGGTCATGTGGGAATCAGGGGGAACGAGGCAGCTGATGAAGCTGCCAAGTTAGCCTGCACCAAGGTCAGAGTTGACTTTGATCCGGTCCCAAAGTCTGACCTTGCCTCGGCGGGGAAAAGATTTGTTTTTGACATCTGGCAGAGGCAGTGGCTGGAGGTTGAGCATAATAAGCTCCGGCTGGTCAAACCGACCGTTCAGCCGTGGAGCAGCTCCTTCCAGCGGGCGAGGAGGGATGAGGTTCTCCTTACTCGCCTCCGTATAGGGCACTGTCCTCTGACACACGGTTTCCTTCTCCGCCGAGAGGACCCTCCGGAGTGTGATGCCTGTGGCGTACCTTTGACGGTACGCCACATTTTAACTGAATGTGTTTTATTTTTAGACTTGAGGGCAGATGTTGGCTTGGCCAATGATCTGTCCCTCATTTTAAACAATGAGACCAGCAACGTGGCGAGGGTTTTAAGATTTTGTGTTTTGGCCGGTCTAGCGCCTAAAATTTTAGGCAGATCGGCCTAGTTTTAAGATGGATGGGTGGCCACTTTACAGCCACCCATGCATGCGAATTGTTATTATTTTTTATATTGTTATGATTCATGTCTCGCTGGCCACTATACAGCCAGCGAACGTGTAGTGTTTTTAATCCTCTTTTTAACAATCTTGGCCCCTTTACTGCCATCTAGGTGCCGTATGGTTTGAAGTACTGGTGGCTCTTTTAAAGCCACGTGTAATTTCATGTTTTATTTTATTTGCTGTCTGTATGGCCGACCCCTTTACAGTCGACCATGCAGACAGTATTTTAGTACATTTTAAAGCCACAGTAATTGCTGGTTATTGTAAGGGCGCTAATGACCCCGACGTTGACGCGCCCTTAAACACCAATAACAACAACAACTTACAGACAATGGACCTCAATTTTCAGGTAAGGTTTGGACACAATGCATGAAACAATTAAATATTGAAATGATAAAAACCTCTTTTTACTATCCCCAGGGGAATGTTGTAGAACGTGTTATGAAAGAACTAGGCAGATGGTATCGAACCTATTGCAACACTAGTCACCCAAGCTGGGTATTGGAAATAAACAAAATTGAAGTATTAAATAGTATCCCACATGAATCCACTTCATTTTGTCCGTATGAGTTGATGTTCATTAAGCAACCACCTAGAATGGTGCATAAATATATTTGGTTTCCACCGACTCAATCTAATTATGCAGATAAACTCAAAATCGCACTATAAACATGCAAAAAGAAGAACAGAAAGACAAAATAATATTAAACCTATGGTGTATGATGTTGGTCAGTTAGTTTTAGAACAAACACACTTTAAATCCTCTGCTGTTGATAATGAAATAATAAAAAAAATATATCATTTTTTGTATGAAGGACCATACGAAATTTTTAATATTGCCAGTTTCAACTCATATACCTTAATTGTCCCAGGTAGTAAGACATTGAAAGGAAATTATTACGTGACTGCACTTAAACCTTTTAAGGAAATGAAGCATGAAAACTAGTTAAATACAATAATTTTTAGTTCCAGGTACCTTTTTCCTTGCAAGTAACTGCTTCCAGGTATCTAATCTGTTGTTACTTAGACCAGAAAGTGTAGCTTTGGCTTGGAAAGATTGTGGTCAATTACATTTTACTTTGATGTCATAGTAATTTGATATTATGCTAGAATTTTGTTCATTGCTGTTTAATATTACTTTGTCTTTCTGTTCTTCTTTTTGCATGTTTATAGAGTTCATCTAGTGCGATTTTGAGTTTATCTACATTTGTGTGAATTTTTGGACATGTTATTTAGTTCGTTTCATTGTGTTGTTAGTATTAAGAAGAGAATGTGTTGTAAAATGTCTTGTAAAAAATTATACTAGGAATAAGAGAAATGGGGATCTTGAGATGCAAGGTTACTCTTATAAGTTTATCGATGTCTTTTTAAGTAAAGCCACGGTAAACTAGAGGAGGCATGTGACAGAACAGAAATATTTTCATAAGAAAATTATATTTTTGTTTCCTAAGAGTAGATAGAAATTAATAATATACATACTCTTAGAGAGAAAAGCAATAAGATATAAGTTACTATGGTGATAAATACTCGCGAGATGTTAGTTATCAGCGTAGATGAGTAGATTGAATGCTTGCGATAATCATTTCCAAAAAACGAACCTACATCTTCTGAGAGTAACCAATTTCATTGTAATCCCTAGTAGATTCAAATAATATATAATAAACCATATATGTTTGGATCAAAAGAACTGAGTTATTTATAATTATCCACTGAAGCATCTACAAGCGTCACACTGTAGCAATGCCTTTCTCAAAATTTTTGCTACTATTCGGGTTGGAATCAATAATTTTGGGTAGGAGAAGACTTGAAAAAAGGAAAGAAGAATAGATGAATAATATATGTACATAACCATAGTAAGATACGTGTTATCAAAAGATAATACTTCATGTTTAATGAATCGACAAAAGAAAATATATGCTCATAATTTTTCCATGTTCTAGTTTAGTTATATGAAGATCCTAGTCAGAAGTTCTGCGCCTGAGGAATTGCATTTTTAATTCATTTGAATTTTATAATGCATTTATTATAAAAGTCTTTCGAAAATCTACTGGTAAATTTAGAAATAGTTTAATATTAACAGAAAAAAGGCTAAAAAGTGAAAAATAGATATAATTCCGAAGAGCAGCTGAAACAATCATCTCAAAGCGAAACTAGAAAGAAACAATTTTCAGCCAAATTCAAGGAAAAGAAACTGTGATAAACTAAGGGAAATGAATTACGCAATAAATAATTTTTAATTATATCGCTTTGTTTCGTAATATTATGCAATGTGTTGAGTAGTTTTCTAATTTTATATAAAAAACGGTAATAAATATACACTCAGTAGGCCTACGATAAATGCATATACTGCGTAAAATATTAGGCAACTATTATCGTATTTTATTTAAATAAATTAAGAAATAATTAAATTAATTATATGGTAAATTCATTTCAACACCCTAACTTTAAGTTGAACATTGTTTTGGTGTTACTGGCGTAATTTTTGATCCCACAAAGGGGCTTTTACTTTAACTAGAACAATGAATTTTTCAATCTCCATCGCGTGAATCGTTTGTTCGCGCGACCAAATCCAAACAATCTTGTCGCCACGCGCAGGTTCGCTCATCCCAAGCGCTCGCAGTGGACAGAGTCACATTACATTCACCTTGTTTGGGTTGGAGTGACCCGTTCGCGTGTATAGTGGTGTATTAGCGTGACCATTTTATATCCGAGAATCACAGGGGCTGCAGTTTAACATTTAAAGCAGCAGGATTTATAAATTAACGTTCATTGAATCAACACTTTATTACAATTTTCTTGTTACAGAAAAAATGTTAAATTTGATGTCAGCAAAGAAAATGAATGGCAAAAAAAGGGGTATGAAACATTTCAGGGATATTTCATACTTTTAATGTAGAATATTATCTTGTATTTGTAATTTTAAAGACTATGAAATAAATTATTCTTAATTTTGACTCTCTCTTCATTAATTATTTTTTCAGTTCTTCAGGTTATCGAGATTGCGGATATTCATGGCCACAAGGTTGGCAGCTCTGTAACCACGTATTTAGTTTCTGCTGGGCGATGACCTGTGGAACTAGAGATGGGCAAAACAGCTTTTTTCCAGTAATACGTTATTCAGTTATTGCTTCTTTTATCTAACCGCTTTTTGTAACCGTTAGAAATAACGTATAGTTATTTTGTTCTGTGGTGACGCTACTAAAATCTCTGCTCAGAAACGCTCTTCTCTTGTTGAAAAAAGCCGGAAATGTCAAATAACCGGATGTGACTAATATAGCGGCCCTGACGTCACGAAAAGCCGCTTATTAGCGTTATTTAGCGTTTAACCATACGTCACGAATAGCGGCTTTCAAATAAGCGGCTTCCTAATAAGCGGCTTCCATAGTAACTGTCAGAGACTTTATATACGCCTTCGACTTGTGTTTATGTATTTGTTTAATAAGTCGCAGTGATGCCTTGATAAAATAATATAGAATTTTAACACGACCAGCTTTAGCGGTTTGTGTATAACGTGATTTACGGACGTACAATAAAAAAAAAAAAAAAAAAAAAAAAATGCGAAGTGGGCAGTTTTGATTACGTGTTAATATATTTTTCTGTTTGAAACTAATGAATTTTTAGTATGAGTTTTTATGAATATATGCAACAAATACAGAAGATTAACTTTGCTGAAAGTAAACAATTTTTCAGTCTGGCTATTAATTCGCATTAAGTTTTGTGTGGCTATAGTTATATGTATAGCATACTTTACATATGTTGTAAATGTGTCCCAATAACAGACCAGCTGCAATTTAAATATGTTGCTCAGACGTACATAAAAGTAATTTGAAATGTAAATATGATTTGCTGTTTTAAACTAATTGACTTGTGGAAATAGTAGCGCTTTTCGATGGTTTCTCCATCTGTTGGTAGCTATCGCAGTTAATAACGGTTAAAGGTATTAAAAAGCTGTTTACATAGGTGGTGTCCTCTAGTGATCGCTATCGAAGTTAATAACGCCTACAACTGGCAAAGACGATATAACACATGTACACAGCTGTAACAAAAAGCATAATCAAGTGGTTTTTGATGGAAGGATGGATGCTGAAAACCAGTTTAATGGTCACTAAGTCGTAGAGAGATGATAAATTTTGGACCCTATCGCAAATAACACCTGCAAAGTAGTTTTTAACGTCGTCAGCAGTAGCGACATCTGTTGGGTGCTATTGCAATTAATAACGGTTAGAGGTTGGAAAAAGCGGTTTACATAGGTGGTGTCCTCTAGTGATCGCTATCGTAGTTAATAACTATTATTTTGCGATGGTAGTGTCATCTAGTGGTATTTATTGCAATTAATAACGGTGAGAGAGGCAATAAGCGGTGACTGATGCACTCGTAGCGGGCGGTCGACGAACAATTACAGCGCTGTCAGAGAGGGAAGTGCTGACCGTTATTTGAATAACTCCAGTTATCGTTTTGGCCGCTACTTTCTAAACAGCGTTTTTAAAATAACGGTTATTTGTAGCCGCTTAGTTATTTGTGACCCATCTCTATGTGGAAGCAAGTCTGGGAAGCAATGACGAAGCCATTGTGAAATTTGCGTGAATTTCGTGAAAGATTTGAGTGTCTCTGTCTTGGTAAATGGCGTTGCAGGTGCTGTTAGCGTGTTTAAATGATTTATATGTGTTAGGTACCAAGAAATAAAAGTTTCTTCAAAATGAATTTGTGTGATTTCAGGTGGGAGGGGATATTCTCCACTGGCCCGAAACTGACACTGACATGTTGAAATTTGTTTTAACTGCTTCGTTATAATGTCTTCCTAACGTTTTGCATTATCCTTTTTCGGAAAAGTCGCCACGAATTAAATTAAAAATGCAGATATGTGAGAGTGATGCACAACTATTAGTTGCCGCCGTCGCTGCATAAGCAATGACAATCTTTTTTTAATGTTGGTAAAATCCTTTGTTATAAAATTTTCTTGCCGTTTTAGCTTCACCATAGGATGTACCTCATACTAGCAGGAATAAATGTTTGACATAGTTTCCTGAGCGTTTGTACTCAGCTCAAGTTCTGGCCTCATAAATTGCTGCAATAATCATATAATAAACTACACACATTTAACAGGAAAAACTGCTTTTGTGAAAGAAGTAAAATGCCTTCTGTTAACAAAATGCTGAATTGCTCTGACATTTATTATTAATTCTAGTATAGGCTACATTTATAATTATTATCTGGAATTGAGGAAAATGATCCACAACCTCCAGTTATTTTAGTTACAGGCTAGTAGTATGTCATCTGATAGAAGCTGGTACGGTATCACAATTGTGAGTAAAGTGATTTGGTAAGCTGTAGGAAGGGGATTGATAATTTCAACTTGGCAGGTGGGTTCCTACCTGAGAAATGAGGGTGTTCCTTGAATATGGTTGTGTAATGTGGAACCGATATTTTAGGTATCAAATTGTTTGTTAATTACCGTAGAACACAATAACTGGTAAGATAAAGGATTTAGATGGGAATTCATTCGAAGACGGGAGGAGGGTGAAGAGAGTGGTTGGAGTGTAAGAAGTGTGTACTGATAGTGGTGATATGCTTTTGAAAGATACGGGTGTGGTGACAGAACTGAGTAGTGCATGGAGGGGAAGAGATAACTATGACCATAAGCGGGTACTCAATTTTAGTTAAATATTTGGGTTTTATCTAACAGGCAATACCGCTTGCTTCGCGCTGTTAACGTGTCGTCATAGTGACGTCACGTTCACGTACAGTCAATTTTTGTGTGTATTGTGCCCTCGCTACGCTCGGTCACAATAATTTAAAACTGTACAATATCAACATAAACTGATATCCCGAAGGTGGATCAGATGCAGGCGGCCACTGGTAAGCGGCCGCAGATGTCCGATAACACAACCAGATGTCCAGTGTTTGATGTGTTATCGGACGTCTGCGGCCGAATAGTCACAAAAATTGACTGTACGTGAACGTGACGTCACTATGACGACACGTTCACAGCGCGAAGCGAGCGGTATTGCCTGTTAGATAATACCCAAATATTTCACTTAGGATGAATTTGGTCTTGTGCAATTATATTATTTTCATATTTGTATTTATTATTTTTAGTAAAAATGATTGGTTTACTTCTAGATGGGGATACCGCTGCCTCGCGACTGTTAACGTGACGTCATCATGAAGTCGTGTTCACTTACAAACTTATATTGTAAGCTGTACAATATCAACATAAACTGATATCCCGAAGGTGGATCAGATGCAGGTGGCCGCTGGTAAGTGGCCGCAGATGTCCGATAACACAACCAAATGTTCAATGTTTGAGGTGAAGCTCGCATTTCATCAGAGAAATATTAGAAAATATTGCTAACCTACGCATGTTCAATTCCGGATGATGATGAAATGCGAGCTTCACCTTAATCATTGAACATCTGATTGTGTTATCAGACATCTGCGGCCGCTTACCAGCGGCCGCCTGCATCTGATCCACCTTCAAGATATCAGTTTGTTGATATTGTACAGCTTTAAATTATTGTGACCGAGCGTAGCAATGTCACAATATATGTTTTTAAGCGGATGACTGTACGTGTACGCGACGTCACGTTAACAGTTGCGAGGCAGCGGTATCCCCATCTAGAATTAAACCAAATGATTTTATCAATTTATATTTTAGTAGCCTATAGTTTATTAGTAAAATAATTGGATTATATAATATTGAAAAATTATATTTTTTTTATTGTACCTTAATATTTTTCATTATTTTTAATAACTAGTTTTACTAAAATCTTTCTTTTGCCAAAATTGTGTTCCAGTCTAGCAACAATAATTTTAACACAGTTATTGCTGTGAGACATGTTTTATAGCAAACTTCTCATGTGTTTCCTAGACATGTTAAATATAAACTGCATTCAGTTAATGTCACCATTGATTGGGTACAAGCTTATAACCCCTACATACAACCACGTCTACCAGTTTTTGTTTACCTGGTGCTGTAATCAATTCATTTATCTGCTTCATGTATCTGAAATCATTGCATCTAATATATGCCATTATTGAACAGAAGACAGATTGATGTTTATGGAGCAGTTAGTGAAAGTAAAAATTATGCAAGTTCTAAAATTCTTGTAACCTCCATATGGAATTATAATTTGCTTTTGTTGGTTCTATCAGCCACCATCAAATATCTTAGTGTTAATTCATTACTCCTCTAAAAATATTTTAATTGCAGTCTCCATTTACAGAATGGATGGACGGAACACTATGAATGCCTCGGATCCAATAACCTAACCCCAGCCTAAGGGTTGCAGCATCTGTGGATGAACCAGAGACTTACAAAATAGCCTATCTCCTCAGGAAATCATGGCACCAACTAACAGAAATGGTAGGCTAACAGAAGAGGGGGATGTTATTACTCTAGATGGCAGTGAACCCCCTACTTTAGTACTTTCTCATGTGAAATAACTTTATTGATACTTTTTTCAAATAGTTGCATCATAAGTTAAAACATGGATAAATCTAGTTTAAAAGTTGAAAACAAACCTTGTTCATTCTAAAGGAATGATTCTCTAAAGTCCATCTCCACCTCCTCGTGGTGAGAATCGGGGGAGAGACTGTGGTTGAGCCTCACTGATAGTTGACCCTCAGCCATATTCTCTCTGCCAACGGAGCTCTGGCATATAAAGAAACATTATTGGCTCATTAGTGATTTTTGAGTTTTCGACAGTGTCAATAGTTTCATGCTGCTGAGTGGAACGCCATAAAAATGATATAATTATGTGTTCACTGCAGTGCCTGCTTTAATAAACTTGAAAGGTAATCGAACAAATAGAAGTAAGAGGTGTGAAGAAATGATGTGTGAATAACCAGCTACTGAGTACCGGATTGGCCATGTAGCAAGAGGTAGCAAATGCTATGGGCCTCGCGCTGTCAGGGGGGCCTCGTGTCTACTGGTAGCCCTGTTCCTTCTCCTCCTCAGGCTCTACCATTGCTCCAGATGGCGAGAACCAAGAGGGCCTGTTCTTCACATTTGCTACGGGCCCCGCGCTATTTTAATCTGGCTTTGCAGCTACTGGTCACTCAGAAGCTGCAAAAGTGGAAGCCTGAAGCTGAAGATTATTCTAATAAAGCAGATTGAGTTTCGTTAAAAAAAAGTCCATGTAAGCAAGCAAATAGATTTTGGTTTCTGTGGTTTCCAAATATAATTCTAGGCAAATGCCGGGATGGTTCCTTCAAAAGAATTTCTTTCCTTACCTTGCCCCCTGTCCTGGCCGCTAATGACCTCGACAAGAAGTAAAGCCATAAGAAAAAATTGATTTCACAAAAAAATTTAAAAAAAACATTGAGGAATGAATTTGTCCTTGGAAGTGCTTGACCTTTGTGATAAGAATAAAATGTAGCTTGGCCTGTATTAATTTTACACACACAAAATTCATACACTCAAAGCTGTTGGCAATAGAACATCTCATGCATAGCCAAAGATGTAATGGTAGGTTCTGCATGTATGCCATAGTTGTTGCAAGAACTTCATTGTTTTTCACAAATCATTAATATTCTGACATTTTTTATAAGATTAGTTGCCACAAGTCTTATGGACGGTAAGTTCAGTTGTTGCAACATATTTGGCGTTGTCATTTAAATGAGAGCTTATATCCATTGATTTAGCTCCTCACACTGCGAGCAAACATCAATTTGGAGTTAAGACAGATTGTAGTTTTGCTTGAAAAATATCCAGTAGTAATGGTAATTAACTTTAACTTCAGTTTGTCTCTTGCGGAATCTCTTGTTGAGTTGAGGGTAACTACATGCTTAATGTGTTATGTTGTGCTTCACATCAAAATCAAATGACTTAGTGTGAGCCTTGATCTTGGCATTTACTCTTTTTTTTTTCTGATGACTTTACACCTTATCGAGTTCATTAGAGGGGGAATAAGACTGTGGACAAGGAACGGGAAGGAATTTGGCCATGGCCTTTTCACGGAAGCATCCTGGCATTTGCCTGAAGTGCTTTGGGGAAACCATGGAAAGTCCAAATCTGGATGCCAGGATGGGGGTTTGAAACAGTGTCCTCCCGAATGTGAGGCCAGAATGTTAACAGCTCACCCACCATGCTCGATGCCTTTACTTTTCTTGGGATTAAGGTGTGATGAGAACCCAAAGACTTTTCCCGCATATCAGTTGAAGACAAATCTACAGCAAGTAACTGATTTCACTGTCATACTCGATTTCTCCCATACTGTGTAGACTGAGATTGACTGGTTTAAATACTTCATCTCTCTGACTAGCAATCAGTACATGATATTCACAACTGCACATTCTCAATTTTAACCCGTTAGTTGTATTGCACTTTTAATAGATTCTGTGTATATCAGACATTGCAAATCTGCGTCCTCACTATTTTTATCCTCATATTTGTGTAGTTTTATTAGAATATCAACTTTGTCATCTTCTGTGAAACACAGCATTTTATTTGACACCTGAAAATAATGATTATAAAATCTTTAATCATTTCACTTAGTATAAGATATTTTCATGATATGTGAATTTATAAATAAAATAAAAATACTAACATTAATAATTTTGCAGTAAAAACCTTCTGATTGTATACAAAATATCACCTAAAAAACCTAACTTTGTAAATACTTTAGCCCGGGCCAGTTTTCCTTGCCTAAACCAAATTTTCAACATGGTTTTTACCTTTTAAGATTAGCCTTTTTTTAAAATAATAACTTCACTTATATACCGATGTACATTTCTGAAATATTAAATTATTAATCCCAAAATGACTAAAAATTTGAACATCATGTAACAGCTGATGCAACAACAGGAAGTAAAGGCCATACATCAAGAGATCTGGCCCTTTCGAGCTAAAAGAAGAAATGTCCTGCAATTGTCATACATACACGAGGTACAAAGAAACGGCTCCTTCACAGTAAATGTGCAGCTTCACTAAGAAAACCCATTTCATTAATAAAATAAAATCACATTTTGCAAAAATTGTGGATTTATGAACCTCCCAATTAACCGATTGTTACTTTTAACAAATACCAAAATATTCAAATATGTACTAAAATAATATGACTTGTATGTGATAAACTCTAAAAAGGTTACTACAATTCCAAAAATGTAGGACATTTAGAAGGGGAAAAATACTTATATTTCATTGGTGAAGTAATTTGACCAATGATTGATTACAATTGCCAATTTATGAAAGAAAGGATGTTTAGCAATGATATACTTATTTAATGTAACTTTGATCTGTTTAGAAGCATTGAAATCACTTTTTTTTTTTTGTTCATTCAATATACATACGTGTCAATTTTGGAATTTGATTGTATTTTATCAGAAGACTCTTTCATCTCAAGTACTAATGTTGTTGAGAAGAAGTTTTCGTTCCTAATATTGGACGGTGTTCCCTTTTGTCAGACAAGGTACAGTAACCCGACGTGGCATTGACTCAAGTCATCGGAAGACCCCTGAAGAAATATGCAGTTATGTTTCCTCTTCAACCATCCGTAATTGCGTTTCGCTCATCAAGTGCCTGTGCATGAACTGACCTTCCAATGTGTTCCAAATATATTTGATTGGATTTGTGTCAGGTAATCTATGTGACTAAATCATTGTCCAGTGTACTGGCAGGTTTTGCCACTACGTGTTTGTCAGGAAAAACTG